>JAHBMJ010004429.1:63444-75428 GCA_018398765.1 Chromera velia | reverse complement strand
CCCCCCCCACACACACAGAGAGAGAGAGAGAGAGAGAGAGAGAGAGAAGCGATCAGACAACAGCAAGGGCCGCTGACTGACAGTTGTCTCCAAATAGCATCCTGAATGGGGAAGAGACCGCCCTTCCTTCTTCCCACTGGGCTCTCAGGAGCTCCTGGATCGCTGCACGCACGTGACCACACTCACTCACTCACTCACTCTCAAACTTACTCGTCCACGTTTCCTCAAAGAGTCTGCCTGTCTGTCTGTCTGTCAATCTGTCTGTCCGTTTGTCTGTCTGTATGTATGTATGTATGTCACACAGGTGCCTCCTTCAATTGACTCGATCTTCAAAGAAGCATCGCAAGGCCTTCGAAGAGAAAGGAGAAGAGAGGATTCGATGCATCGAAAGAAAAAAAAAGAAAAAAGGGGAACTAAGGTTCGAAGAGAGCGGAGGCCAGAGAGAGAGAGAGAGAGAGAGAGAGAGAGAGAGAGAGAGAGAAAGAGAGAGAGAAAGAGAGAGGGAGCACACAGCCCCCTCCGAGGGGAGGGGACAGGGCAGAAGAGAACGGGAATGGCGACCGTCAATCTTCGTCTGACAGAAACGCGTCTCTTTCTCTCTGTCAAGGTTGGGAGGGATGAATGAATGAATCAGTGGAGGAGCGGAAGTAGTGACAGACTAATGACTGAACAAATCAGACACAGAAAGAAGCAGCACCGAACCCATGAGGGGACGAGTGAAAACGTGAACGGACGGACGAACGACCGCAA
The DNA here is from genome assembly GCA_018398765.1 of Chromera velia. Lineage (NCBI taxonomy): Eukaryota > Chromeraceae > Chromera > Chromera velia. Next base: position 74,678 of record JAHBMJ010004429.1, on the reverse strand, counting down.
CTTGAACTTACAGTTTCCAAATTGGACCCACTCCTCTTGCGCTTGTCCTGCGACCTGCTTCTTCACGAACCAAGAGTACGTCGGGCTTCGGCTCCTCATGTTCTTCCACTGCAAGACCGTCTCCTTTCGCTGAAGAGTCAGTTCGAAAGGGTGACTGCTGATCTGCAATGCAAACAAGAATTGAGGAAGGGGCGGGGGAACCGGGACACTTTTGCATTACATAGAATGTATGTTCCGCGATTACGTGTATGTGCGTACGTACACGTCTCTCTCTCTCTCTCTCTCTCTCTCTGTGTGTGTGTGTGTGTGTGTGTGTGTGTGTGTGTGTGTATGTGTGTGGCTGGTTACTTTTGTGGCGTGCAGAAAATCACAGCAAGATGCTGTGCATTGACCTGCCATCACGGGGGCTGACGAGGAGGCCCAGAAAGTGTGTGGATAGAAAGAAAGCTAGCAAGAAAAAGACTGCTGGCTGCATGGGGAGCCAGCAAAGAAAGAATCAGAGAGGATGCATGGAAGAACCGGGACGGAATGAAAGAAGACAGCAAGCAAAGAGGAAGGACGGAGGAAAGGTCTGTACCTGGTGAGGAAACAATCACAAACATGCACAGAAGACATGCACTGCAACTTCGCACATCAGCACAAAGATCTATCCATCTATCTGTCCACTGACTTCCCGGAAGAGAAGTCCCGTCACGATCACCCCTGAGTCCTTCACTCTGCACGCGAGCCGTTCGTTCGGAAAATTCGGGTCGAACGGTAGAGACGAGTCCCACACTCCCATCCCGAACTCTCCCCTCGACAGGGAAGCAACAGAGGGGTCAACGAGGACTTGAAACATGAACTGGAGGTAAGTTCTCTCCAAGCCCATCGGTTGTGCAAACAATGCGGCGTAGTGAACCGACTGGGATACTTTCCACGCATCATCCTCCCTCATGTGTCTGAGAGCCCTGGACGAATTGGACATTCCCGAGATGGATGAAGCAGAACAAGAGTCCCTTCCCCCTGTTCCCTTCTCTGTCTTTTCGTGGGAATGGAGATAGACCAACCCTCCCGACCGCACCCGGGCCGGGAGGAGAACCCCATTCTTCAGCAGTGCGTTCTTATTGTTGAATCGATTCCCGTCAAACGCAACATACCAACGGGAGCAGGCAGAGAGATCAGGTAGTCCTACTCCTGCTCGTGTCCATCCGGCAGGGACAAAGTAGGGTTCCCCCCCCCGAACCATTTTCTTCTCTTCCCCCAGAGGAAAGTCCTTATCCCCCACTGAGTCGAAACTTTCGGGATTCAAGACCAGAAGGTCTGCCTGCAGAAGGTCATTGTCAATGGCCGATTCGGAGGCATTCTTCACGATCGTGATGCGAAATTTCGCATCAGGGGGGAGAACTCCGAAATCCTTTCGGAAAGCAGTCTTGCACAAGCGTGCCATGGCAAGGTGGAACTTATTGTCTGGCGATACATTTGCACAGATTCGATTGAAAACTTCGATCTTCTCCCCGCTCAGACTTCCGTTCCCTGCCGGAGCAGTCTGCACACTATTTCTCTCCACTCCCGACAATGCAACCGACTCCCCAGACGAAACCGAACTGGCAGTGGTGCGGTACCGTCCCCCCGGATCAGACGCTGCGCCTATCATCGGCCGATCGAGCCTCCACAGGGAAAGGAGGCTTACTGTTCACTTTGATGGACTAAAGATTGAGTCGATCCCGTCTCATTCTCTTTGGCTCTGTCTTGACTTCACGCTACGTGCGGGACAGCAGACATCGATCCAATACGGCACCATACCGAAACAGACAAGGGAGGAGGATGGAGGAGGATTGATCGGAGGATATCGGAGGAGGCATAATTAATGGGCAAAATAATGCGCGAGGCGCCGCAGCCGCGCCGCGGCGGCCCGCCGGCCCCCGCCGGCCGGCCGGTCCGCGCATGCCATTGCATGCATGCATGCATCCATGCATGCATCCATGCATGCATCCGTCTTTCCAGCATTTTCCCTATATAGCTGCATCATCTGAGCCTCCATGCATCTCCATGCAACTTGTATGTATATATATCTGACATGATGTGTTTGTAACTCCTTACGATTGCATGACGAAGGAAGTCTAGACGCTTGTGGGTCCAAAGGGCAAAACAACACTCGCCTGCTTTCTTTGTTGGCCGAAAACGCGGATTCTTACACTAATACAGGCGCAAAGAAAACTCGACTGACCTACAACCAAAACCTTTCTTTCAATCTTTCATTGTCACTGTGTTCCCGTTGGCTCTTCTTGGACAGCAACCGGGGCAACTGCAGGGACAAAAAACCACGACCAATGATGGGCATGATGGGCCAAGGAAGCAGGTGGCGTTCTTTCCAGCTGATTTTCATCTGGTTCGTTGTTGCTCGGATGATATCAAATGCATACATTTGCCTCACAACCCTTTTCAACCCTTGTCTCGCACTTTCTGTCATGTGTGCAGCCTGCTGATCTTCCTGGATCAATCTGACTGCAGCACAAGCGGTGAGTCAATGTGCCCGTTTGTCATGCACACACACAGAGGGCCACATCGCCCGACTCTTTTGGCAACGCACATAGATTCTCCAACGCCATGGAGAGGAGCGGACCTGCTGGTTTCGCAGTCAGAAAGATGGGCCACAAGCTTGCTCAATCATGATCATGCAACCACAGTCTCAGACTGCTTATTTTCCCACGAAATTCACGTTTTGTGGTTCGCAGCACTGTTCGATTTAACTGTCAGATCTGCATGCGTCTTTTGCCACTTACTGCATGTATGCAATACTCAACCCGCAAGCTGGCTGCTCTTTTGATCCCTGTCCAGATTCATGAAGCTGTATGCTGGTCTGCCCGTCGGACTAGCAGCACGCCTCCTCGCTCGCGCAAACCTACGTTCGTCTCTCGCTCTGTGTGTGTGTGTGTGTGTGTGTGTGTCTGTGTGTGTGTGTGTGTGTGTGTGTGTGTGTGTGCTTGTGTGTGTGTGTGTGCAGACATGGAGTGCACAGCAGGGTCGCACAACTGCGCACCCGAGGCCACTTGCACATCAACAGGTGGAAGCTTCACTTGCGAGTGCCCTGCTACCGGCTATAGGTCGTACGACGACGGAACGTTTTGCGGTGGGTTGAAACACTTGCTTGACTGGTGTGTAAGAATCTTCACTGTACGTCAATTCAAGGGGCTAGAGGTCGTTTGACTGTATCCATTTACGCACCTGGTGCATGCAACTGATACCTTCATGGTTCTTTCTACATTGGGACTGACGTCTGATTCTTTTTCACCCGCTTCACGAGCCAGCCTTGACGGGCCTTGACGGGAAGAGAGACGATCCAACAATGCGTTGAAAGTGGGACAGCAAGCAGTGCTCACTCCAAATGGCTGTTTTTCTCTGTGTTGCGTTGACAGATGTCCTACTAGACTTTGCACAGAAACCTTGAAGAAGAGTGTTGATTGGCATGTAAATGGGAGCATGAATCTCTCTCTCTCTCTCTCTCTCTCTCTCTCTCTCCCCCTCTCTCTGTGCAGACCCCGACGAGTGCGTGGAAGGGCAACACACGTGCGGATCTGAGTCCAAGTGCGAGAACACCCGGGGATCGTTCATTTGCAGTTGTCCTTCAGAGGGTTGCTCTGCCAATCTCTGCCCCACAGGGTATCATCACTTTTTGGCAGACAACTGGCAGAAGGGATCGCTGGATCAGTACACAGACGTTGGCTTTATCGAGGACTGTGCGGCTTTGTGTACATCTGAAAACAACTGCCTGGCGTTCCAGCACTCTCCTACCACGAAGATTTGTCACCTGAGTCACGAGATACGAAAAAATCAGCACCATAATTACGAAGACTACGTATTTTGTCAAAAAGATCTGTTCAGTCCTGCGCTTTGTGACGAGACAGACATTTACCTTGACCCTATCGGACTCGAGACGGACATTTCGATCACAGTGGGAGGAGACGGCGTAGAGGATCCTCGAGACTGTCAGAAGCGCTGCCTCGGTCGTCTGTCTGAGGGCATCCGTTTCTTCTCCTTCACTCCACCCGACCGGTGTGACTGTAGAGCAATCGACGTCTCTAGATCCTTGTGGAAAGGGGCCGTGAGTGGCCCAGTGGAATGTGATGCGACCCCAGTGCCCTCCTCTACTCCATCTGCTGGAGGTCTGTCCTTTTCGTTTATCCACAAACTGGATTCCGCTAACAAGAACAAAGAACGAGCAAGGGTAAAAGGCGGAAAGCAAAATCCAAAGAAGCAAAAGAAGGACCCAGCCGGGGTATGGCAGAAAGTGGGAAAGAAATACAGCTGGGGATCACTTTTGATTGATCAACCAAGGTATCAATTCGAGCAACAAAACACAAATGGTTTTCTTTTGCTTGGAGTTAGTTCAATTCAGATAATCTGTTTTGTTCATTCTCCGCAGACCCGAATAAAATCTGCGTCTCTGTACATCTCTTGCCTTCCATGCAGAGACCGCAACGGCTTCCTCCTCGTTCTTCTGGCAGGGCGCCCTGCTGGACCACCGAAGCTTTGAGCCCCAGGAGTTGGACCCTCTCTCTCGGCCTCTGGCTGCCTCTCTGCACATTGCACGAGAACAGGACAGCCTGAACACACTGGAAGAGGCAGCCAGGGAGCAGTTCTTTGCGGTGAAGGTTCCGGAGGTAGACGCAAGGTCACTCATTCATACATTCATGCAGGCAGGCAGGCAGGCAGGCAGGCAGGTATGCAGGCATGCACGCAAATGGAGAGAAAAGGAAAACGAGAGACAGAGACGGGCAGAAACAAACAGAGAGAGGTTGAGGTGGACGAAGGTAGACACAGGACAGACAGGCAGGTGGGCAGGCAGGGAGGGAGGCAGGAAGATGGGCAGCCAGACAGACAGATTCTTCCTGAAGCAGTCAGTAAGTCGGTTTTCTTCTCCTGCCTCTTTCCTGCCTCCTGTGTGTTTGCAGGTTCGCAACGATGGCAGGCAGTGAGTATGGGGGGTTTCCGCAAAGCTGCGTGCCGGGGTCTTTGAATGAGACTTCCCCTTCGTGTGCATTTCTCTTCCGAGACCAGGGTGGGGAATTCGGGCCGTTTGTGCCTGTGGAGGCATCAAGGTCCTCCTGTGTAAACCTGCACGATCTCTTGAGAAACGGTATGGTTCGGAAAGACTACATCCCCCCAGAGGTCCTCCCAGAGGCTGAGGGGGCTGTAGCCAGCAGCTTCACTCAAAAGTCTGGTCATCGGAAGAAACAGCAACATCGGGGGAATGGAGAGGGGGCTCCAGGGGATGTAGATGAAATCGGAACGCCACTTCCCTTTAGGTCCTCTTCCTTTGGTAAAAACGGCGAGAATGCAGACGACGACCAGGCGTATTTGTTTTCATCTCTCCGTCTAAGCGGGCGTACCGTCGTGGAGCTCTTCGAGGAAAAGGACTGCCGATATGAGCGTACAGAAAAGACAGTAGATCCCTCGACTTTCTCCTCAATGGCACGGGGGGAGATGCCAGAAGAAGGTTTCCTTTACGTGAACACTCACACGCCCGCTCACGTTTGGCGTTTTTCCTCTGGTGGTCCTGATGAAGTCATCTCATCTCTCAGCAGCCCCGTTTATCTCCGCACCTCCACTAGTGAGGCCGGTGTCCAACTGCCGTGGAGAGCCTGTGCATGCCCCCTATTGAAGGGGGGGGTTGACTATCCGGAACTTCCTCGGGGCGTCTACAGGTTTGTTTGTTTCTTTGTGTGTGTGTGTGTGTGTGTGTGTGTGTGTGGGTGTGTGTGTGGGTGTGGGTGTGGGTGTGTGTGAGTGTGAGTGTATGTGTATGTGTCTGCATTGAAATCTCCAAACTAACGCGCTTACATTCTATTCGTTTTCTTCCACGACTCTTTTTGTGAGCAGCACGTCTTTTGTTTTGCCCCGTTAAACTAGTCGGTTGTTTTTTTTTCTGCTTGTTGTGTCAACTTTCCTTCGACCAAAAGTGAAGTCTAAGCAGAATTGCTCCATGCATGGTCCACTTCTGATGGCTGCATGGCTGCATCAATTTTCATTCGCTTCTCTTCTTGTGGTTCTTTGCATGCAGAAAGCTTTGGGATCTGATGGCAAAACGGTCAGGTGTGCTCCCAACAGAAATGCCCTCCGAGGGCCTGGAGACAGGAGCCAAGGTGGTGGGCCTAATGAAGGTCCTCCTCAGAAAGTCCACCCCTGTGCGTGTGAGGTCGGCACTCGTGGGCAGACTTTTGGACCTTGCGGAAGGGTATCGAACTCAGAGTGAGGAAACGCGCGTTGTGATTTTTGAGCGAGTCCACCGATTTTTTCTAGAGGAAGCAAGGGAGTTCCTCCAACTGCCTTGGCCAGACCCCTGCAGCCACGGTGCATCCCCCAGAGCTGTGGGTGTGAGGAGCATTCGTGTCCACACTCTCCCGGAAGAAGCAGGGGAAGAAGCAGGGAACGCAAATACCACAGAGGCAGTGGAAAAGAAGACGAGTGGAGAAAAAGACGCCTTTGGGGGAGGGTTGAGGTATATTCCCAGCAGTGAAACACTAGAACCAGGAAAGGTGTTCGTTCAACAACTCAACCGACCCTGGGACTGCATCGAGCCCCAGGAGAAGTGGAGAGGATTCTCACCAACAGAATCGGGTCTGTCTGCCTGCACTTTTTATTCCAAGTGTTTTTGTTTTCTTGTCGCCTCTTACCATCTTTCTTGCTCTCCTGAAGATACGCCGATGTGCTGATTGGTTGGATTTTTTCAGTGTTGCGGTGCTATCATCATGATCTGTCCTTGGTTGCGTCTCTTTCCAATTAGAACCCCCGATTGAATTTATGAATTTTTTGCCCTCTATGTGGTTGCCTCACAGCAGATCATAAAAGAGCCGAGTCCGCGTTTTGTTTCACCCTAATCACTTGACTCAAACACTTAAACGTAGTCTAGGGGGACAAAGGATTACCTACCAGGTCTGGCCAGTCAGGGGTCTTTCTTCTGTACTAGTTTTTGCGCTGTCCCCATAGGAAGTGACTCTGATGCAAGCTTTTGAATTATCTTATCACCTAAACCGTTCGTCTATTTTCTCTCCTTTTTTCTTTTTTCTTCTTTTTAACTCTCGCTTGCTTCCCTTCCCTACTTTCTTTCAGTCAACGGAGCCGTGGGGTCCCCCCACAGTCGCTTTCCCTTCATCACTCCCTTCAACGAGTCGGAACCGTTTATTGAAATGGATCCCCCCGACACAGACCTGGTCACACCGGAGGAAAGCACTGTCTCTTTTTGGACATTTGTGAGGGAACGGACAACGGGGGGAAGTCCCGACGTTCCGGTGGGAGTTCTCTATTTTGGTAACCACCAGCAACAGCAGCCGCCCCCTTCTCCTTCACCCCAAGACGCAGAGACTACACCAGAAACAGAGGGAGAAGCAGCACAGTCAGAACCCGGCACGGAGACGGATGTTTCAACAACACCCGCCGACACTGAACAAGAAGGAGGAACCGACGTACCCACCAGTGAACCATCAGAAGGTGAACCTCCCGCAAGTTTCCTGCAGAAGGTAGAGACAGGAAAGGCCAACAAAGGGAAAAGAAAGCAGACACCCGAAGGAGAAGAGGGAGGGGAAGCACCGGTTCAAGGAAACAAGGGGGAGGGAGAGGGAGAGCCGATTACCCCCCAAGATGGAGAAGAGGGTGAGGGAGGAAATGAGGGGGACGGACCATCCAGCACAGGAGAAGAAGGGGATAAACCACCGACTTCCAACACGACTGCGCCGTCTCCTCCTAGCTCGGAATTTGTTGTCCTGACATGGAAGCCCGCTCAAGATAACAAGAAACCCAGTTTCCGACTTCTGTACTCGAATGAAAAGAACAATTTCTCCAAATTTGAAGTCATCAGAGATCTCCGTGAGCCTTCCGGCACACAAAAAGAGTCCGTTCTCGACAAATGGAGTTTCTTTGCACTCACCATTCAGTCACAGGAATCAATTACATCCATTTGCCTCACACTCGACTCAGAACCGCCCCAGCGTGTTGACAGCATTTGTGCCTTTCGGTCCCCTACCGATCAAGCGCTGAAGGATTCGAGAGAAGTGGGCTCGTGTGGGTGTTTGCGTTTCCAAGTCAAGAGCTCCTCCATATTCTCAGAGGGGGTCAATTTGATCCGTGTGGGGGAGAACCGGGTGGGTGCCGCTGAGGAGCGTGCTGCTGCGGTTGCGACAGGAGTGACGATGGAGACGGAAGAGAAGGAGTCGGCGTTCAACGTGTACTCGTCCAACCTGATTGTCGACAACGGTGTTGCAGAGGCATCACAGCTCGGGTCGATCATGCAACTTTCAGGTCAGAACATGAATGAACTAAGTTCTCTGTATCATCATGCTTTTTCAGGACAGAAAGATAGGATGCGGCAGGGAGTATCTTGCAGGAAGCAGCTTAGAAGCGGGTCTGCGGTCGGATTGTGTGAATGAAAAAAAAGCAAATGAAGGAAGTAAAAAGAGGTGGAGACTCAAAGGATGCTTCCAAGCACGCAGAGAGCAAACTGATTTATTTATTTATTTATTTCTTCTTCTGTGGGAAGGACGGGATAGGCCTCTGCATGAACAGCGAGGTGGGTTGCGTGGGAGAGGAGGGAAAAGGTCCAATCAAGCTGCTGCGAGGCTTTTGAGATAAAACGAAACCCAACCGTCTTTGCGAAGTCTTGCAACCCAACCGGCTCAACGCGTATTTTTAGGGTGGATAAAGAAACGTGTAGGGGTACAATTGCCAAGTGTACATGCGTGTTTTTGTCAAAAAAGTCTCCGCATACTGTCCCGTTTTCTGTGTTGATAAAGGGCATTTGAGGTCTCACTGAAAGTGAAAATGACGGTTGGCAGTATTGAGGAGAGTCTGTCCGTCGGCTTTCGCTTTGTTTGATCTTTGTGAGAGAGAGTCTTCGTTTTTTGAACGATACGCCCCCTCTTACTTGAGATCCTGACATCGTCACTGAGTGCGTGTCTGTCTGTCTGTCTGTATGTCTGTCTGTCGGTCTGTCCGTGAAGAGAAAAGACGCAGAGAAAGAAAAAAGAAGTCATGTAGTCCGCCTGTCTGTCTGTCTGTCTGTCTGTCTGTCTGTCTACGTATATATGCATACATGTATGTATGTTTGACTCTGACTGCAGACCCCGATGAGTGCCTTCTGGAGACGCACAGCTGTGAAGAGAGTGCTCATCAGCTTTGTGTGAACGTCGTCGGGTCCTTCTCTTGTGTGTGTAAGGGGGGTTTCATGGAGACTTGGGTAGATGCAGAGGTCGAGGAATCAGAAGTGGCGGCAGAAGAAGAAAAGGGTTCCGAAGGGGACGTTGAAGGGACGGCGGTCCAGATAGGAGGTCCTGGAGGTGGTGGGGAAGGAGTGGGGGCAGGTGTAAACAAAGAAGAGAAAGTTCTTAAATGCGTGAAGCCATCACAGTCATAGATAAATTTTGAAATATGGAATACATTACTCCGAATTATGTGATTACTAATATCATTGTTACAGTGCAATGAATTTCAGTCATAGTTTCACTAACAATTTAAATTTTTCTTCGTTTGATCATGGTGCCTTCTTTACAAAAAAAAAATTGAATAATCCGATGATGAATTTACTAGCTAGTGATGAATTATTAAAATTAGTACATTATGTAGCTAAAATATGGAAATACGTCAGTTTTTTATTTGATTCTTATTATTGTATATAATGATATATATTATTTAAAAGTAACGGAGTTAGTTTACTTACTGTAAGGGGGTTGGACCCCCGAAGTTAGTACGGCGAAGTTACAGAAAGAAAAAACAAACTTGATACTACTACTTTTTGACTCTAGTATGAAAGTACAGTAGAAAGTAGCCCACAAACTAATAGTTCAAACTATGAAACTAGCTAGGAAACTAGTTATGAAACCACTAGGTACTAATCAAGCTAGACATTAATGTAATATCAGTGTTTTACAAAGCTACTACAAGCATTAATAATTTAATATCACTTAGTAGTATCACTTGTTGAATATAAGATTAAAACTTGTTTGAGTCTTCTTACAACCATTGTAACACTCTCAGTAAAAAAACATAACTATGCCTCAAACTCTTCTTTCGAAACAAACAAGTCACTTGAAAGCCTGAGCTACTACTAGTAAAAACCTTTCACCATATGTGAGAGAATCAAAGCGAAGGCTGCCAGGGCTCACAAGGGGGGAGACGTTGTACAAAGCAGCATCCTCTCACTTTCCCCCCAAGATAACAGAGATGGTTACAGGAGCCCCCGCATTCTCCGCACTGCAAGCAACAGGAAAGGGACAGGTGGCAGCGAATCAGTGAACCAACAGGAAAGGATTAGGTGTATCAGTAAAAGATGACTTGAAGCCAGCACGCAAGTTGAATCGATGAATTGTCGCCCTGCGCTGCCACATATATACATATACACACGCATATACATACACACATATACACACACTCACACACATAGTGTCACACACACACATACATACATACACACACACATAGAGAGAGAGAGAGAGGGAGAAAGAGAGAGAGAGAAATAATCTGATATACAGACGGTCACCCAAAAAGACATAAAAGCAGAAACACAGAGATACAGACATCGACAGACATCAACAGACATACGGATGGACAGACAGACAGACAGACAGACAGACAGATTCATACATACACACACACATACACACACACACATACACCCACACAGACACAGACACAGACATAGACACAGATACTAAGAGAAAGAGAGAGAGAGAGAGAGAGAGAGAGAGAGAGAGAGAGAAAGAGAGAGAGAGGGAAAGAAAGAAAGAAAGAAAGAAAGAAAGAAAGAAAGAAAGAGAGAGAGGCAACAGGACAGTCATAGAAAAAGCGACAGACACAACGGTACTGAAGGTAGAAGATGCAAAGGCAGACCCAAACAGTGGCAGACATAGGCAAAAAGACTAGCCAAGAGAGATTTGCAGAGTTACAACGAATTTTGTAGGTTTGTGGGAGACATGCTACTCCCAATGAGAGCTCAAGAGTGTGAACCTACTGGCCTGCGAGTCTTTGGAGGGAGCGAAAGGTCGTACTCCATTTCCTGGCCTACATGGCAGATGAAGTGTTAACAATGGAGAGTCACAGTTGGTGTGCATAAAGAAAGCGAGTCTATCTCTTTGCTTGCCTTTGACGCTGGACAGATGAGATGACGACAAAAATGAAAAAGAAAAAAAATGTTCGAAAAAAGTCACAAAAAAAGCCCAACACCCTCAGCAGAGGGCAAAAGTCTGAAAGAAGAAGTGAATGCACAT
>JAHBMJ010004429.1:50944-58444 GCA_018398765.1 Chromera velia | reverse complement strand
AGTTTACGTGAAAGGAAAGGAAAAACCCGCAGTTGTATCACAGACACTGAGAAAAGCCTCCTAATCTTCTCTTTATGGGAACTTCATCGCTTAACTGCAACGTCAGACTCATGAGCAAGCCTAATCCCATGTGCCGGGAGAATTTCTTCCCCGCAGCCCCAAGAAATCCACGTAGTCTTCTCATGGAGCTCTTCCTATTCCTTTACGACTGTGATCCCCTTGTGGACTGCCGAGAAGAGCATGAAGTTGCAGGACTCTTTGGATAGTACCTCTCCACCCAGTTGGCAGAAACGATGGTGACGTTGTTGATCTCAGACTGCGTAAAAAACACCGTCTTGGAGGTCCCCCCCAGGGTCGTTGACAGCCATGGGCGACCACACGGAGATGAACGCAGGGGCTTCACCCTGCGCACATTGCACACCACACGCAATGAGGAGGCTGTTTAAAAAGAAAGTATCAAATATCTATTACGTGCAGTCTCAATGTACTTTTGGAAAAAGAACAAAGAGAACATCAGAAAACAACAGCGATTGCAGTTTCGATCAAGACGATGTAGACGCGGCGACTCGATCAATACAAAAACAAAAAATAACCCTAATAACTGACCCGATCTGTTATCTTCCTGAGTATATTAAGAACAATGTCTTCTCCTTTACGCCTTAAAAGGCCGAGTGTTTGTGCGATGAGCAGTAGGAAACTTTTTTCTTCAGGGTTTTGGTCTGCTATATAGCTCTGCAAGGAGCTGGACAAAGAAGTTGCTTTCGACCGGGAGAAGCTTCTCAGACTGGTTGCTCATTAATTTTTGAGTTAAGGTGGGAGCCAAAAGAGATCAAAACCTTATTTAGAGGGGTCCATCCGAAAATGTTGCAAACAATGAGAATTAGAGAAGATGCCGCCCATGCACTGTTACAATGCAATATGTAGCCTTTTTTTTTTTGTAACATTGTAACATCATGCATGCAGAGACAAAAAATGCATGCATCCATCTTTGCATAGTATGAGAGTGATCGAGTCTGCATGATCGAATGTGAATGAGGCTGTGCTCCGGCTCTGGGGGTCGCACCTCCCTCGCGTACCTCCCCCATACCTCCCCCGGCTCATATCTGTCTCTGTCAGTCAGTCAGTATATAAATGAGATACACCCAACTAGTTAGGTAAGTGCCTTGGGGGGCCATTTAGGGGGTAACCGTTAGCCATAATTTGATTGTTGCAAACCATCAGGGGTTTGGGCATGTCTTGCATGCATGGACAAGTGGTCGACGGAGGCCACGGCAACATGTGCAAAATATGCTTTTCGGGACTGCATGCGCGTGGCTGTAATACATACAACTCCGTGCGAGTTACTTAAGGGGCACACATCATGACGTACGATCACGGAGTAATTAATGTGATCACGGCTCCGTGCGAGTTGCTTGAGGAGCACATTTTGGAATCAGGGCGATACCGTGACAGACAAACAAACAGACAGATCGATACCGAACCCCCCCCCAAAAAATGAAAAAATGCGTTATGCGAGTGCATACGATCTCAGGGCCTCTCGGCTGATCTCAGCAGAGCTGAGCTACCCCCCGAGGCGACTGGTTTTTGACTAAATCAGTGGTCGAATTAAAAAAGTGAGTGCCTTGAAATACCTTGAGCGAACAACCCCGAAGGTGAGTGCCTTGACTTTAATGCCGCAATATGATTTTCTAATTTTTTTCAATTTATTTCGAATATTCCGTCACCCCCCTAACCGGTCGTAGGAGTCTTTAGAAAAAATGAGGAAAAATGTTGTACTTTTAGCGGAAAGTCGCGCACTTGAGTAAAGGAGCCGAAGTTTCTTACTGCCACTGAGCCGATATTTGATCTGCCAGACTTACTTCCGCGCGCAATGGGTGCGATCTGACTTGTATATATTATATATACTTTCTTTCAATGGAAGCAGTACGTCTTGTCAGATGCATGCAGCATGATCGAAGTGACACACATGTAATCACGACGGATCTTCAGTTGCGAATCCAATACCTCACGCACCCTTTTGATTGACAGAATCAAGTTGTTGTGCCTGTCGGTTCTGTACGTGAAATATGTCTGTATCGGTTCCGATACGCAATGAGCCATGTATACACCCCTATTGCCGAGCTGCTCTATATATATATATATATATATGTGCTGTAGGACATCACGGCGCTTGCGTCCATCAACGAGCTACCTCTGCCTACCAAAATTTTACCGGTGGTCCCGAAGATGAGTCATGCTCACCAAAGAGCTTCGCGCGAGATCCTCAAACAAACCACTGCCCCTGCTTCAGCACAAGTGACTGTTTTGGGGGATCTATCACTCTTGCACGTGAGTCGGTCGGTCGGTCAGTCTTTCCGTTGCGCATTCTGTCCATGTCAAATTGTTGACGTCACAGCGGCTCAACTTGCTGCAGTTTTAGTTTGCTGAGAACGTGCATGCCCTTCAATAAATTGCCCCTTGTTGTGCAACACTTGATCTGCATGTATGCATATATATTTACGAATCGACTCGTACTGAGTGTTAATTTTCCAAGAAGCATCTTCTGCTTTCCCGCCTTGTCCGCTTGGCTGCAGCCGGCACATGGCGGAGAGTCTCTGGCGTGGGGGATCCGCGCTCCCTGCTTTGCCACGCCCCTCCACAACGTATATATCCTCCGCCCCCATGGCCAGCTTCCACAGCGAAGGGGTGCATGACTTCTCGCTCCTCGGTAGAACGCCGCAGAACTTCAACGCGCAACCTTAGCAACTACCCTGTCATGGGGGGCAGGCTGAGATCCCACCTTCAGCTGTTTTTGCTGTTTCCCCTCTCGCGCCCCCACTCCCCGCCTCTAGTGGCCTCCACTGCGTTTCCACTGACCGGGTCTTCAATTGAGCAGCCTCTCTCGAGGTCCCACGCTGTTGTTGCGTCCGACTTGTCTTCGTCTCGCGTGGGGGGAAGCCGTCAACGGCAAGAACGCAAAGGCAAAAGTCCATCGGGGAAGCTGGAACAACTGAAAGTTCCAGATGATCCTAGGGAGATACAGGCGGTCAAAGAGTCCACTCTCCCACAGCTTCTGACTGCTGGTGAGTGTCACAGTGCACTCAGTAAAGCAAAGTGCTTCGACTGCGGCTGCTGGATTGCAGTCGAAGAGGTGGACGCACATGCGGACATCTGTCCGGGGCCTTCGGAGAGTCCTGAGGCGGAAACGGATGATCAGACAGTCAGGCCCTCAGAGAGAGCCTCCCAAGAGGTCTTTCTTCCCTTTCCCAAGTCCCCTTCCACCGTCCACTGCAAGCCCTCTTCCACCGTCTATCAAAAGGAGAAGGAGGATATTCTTCATGCGGCACTGGGAAAAGACTCTCGCCCCGTCTTGCAGCCCTCCCAAGTCACCAATGCCTCCGTCCGAAAGACTTTCTCAGTAGAGCGGTGCCGACTGGATGAAAAGGCCCCTCAGACAGTCGTTCGCTCCGCTGCACAGGCAAGCGAATCTATGAAACAGGCCCACAGAGAGAGATTGGAGCCGGTGAATCGTCCCGTTCACCAGACAGACCCGCTGCCTCCTCCTCCTCCTGCTGCAGCAAGCTCCATTGTGTACAGCAAACTCGAGGCTTTCACGCAGCAATCCCTGGAATCCCTGTCGTCTGCCTGGCGCTACATTGTTGGGGGAAGGGGGGGGGAAGAAGAAAAGGTGTCTTCCTCTCTGGGAGGCGTGCAGACAGGTAGGGGGGCAGACACAGGCGAGCAGGGTGGAAAGAAGGAGGAATCAGTTGAGAAGAGTGCCCGCCCTCTCCAACCCTCCACTGTGACTGCCTCCTCTCCTCGGAGGCAGCGTCAGTGTGCAGATGAGCCCCATGTGCATCACCGTGTCCAGACAGTCTGTCAGCAAGTTTTCTCGCGAGGAGGTTTGCGAGGGCACATTCTGGACTTCGCTCTCAACATTCGGAATTGCGACCCCTTGGTGGTTCGCCTCTGTCAAGAGGGCCATGCCCCTCCTAACTTTTTCTGTCCCGACGTCGTTTCGGTTCCTTTGTCAGAGGACAGGTTCTATGGGTGGATGTACGAATATGGAAAGAGCCTCAAACATGTCGACTGCACGAGACAGCGGCAGGGGTGGGCATGCAGGCTTGAAGAGGGGCGATGTGTGCTGCTCCGGCCGAAGCACATGATGCAAGCGATGGAGGACAGTGAGGAGTGTAACCCCTCGTCTTTACGAGAAAATCGCGGAGATCTGGCTGTCCGAAACAGGGCCCTGTTAGAGAGAAACGGGAAGTGGCCAAGCCGTTTCGACTCCGTATTTGACCTGTTTCCGAATGGTCAGCTTCACAAAATTGCCCGAAATGCAGCAAAGGTGAAGCGCTCTCGTCTGATGCCGTTTCTTGACCGAGACATCGACCGATTCCTCTCTGACGACCCGGGCACTTCTTGGTTGTACGACTACATCTATCCCTAACTCCACCCCCCATTCATCCCGATGTCCTTGAGCCCACGACAGCAGGCACTGGCCCGGAGACGGAGGGCGACGGAGGTCAACCCTCGACCCCAAATCCCTGAGTTGTGATTTCGTTTGGCTGCTTCACAGTTCTTCATGCGGAGCCGCCTACGCCGACGCACCAGGAGAACTGCTTCTGCGCATCTGAAGATGGGATGGATGGAGGGAGGTAAGGCAGACGGGATGTCCAAGGGAGCAGACAGAATTGCGGTGTTGCCAGCTGAGCAGAGTGATATTAAGAACAATTAGCTCTCAAGACAAATTAACATAACGGGAGGGCACATTGTATGGAACTAATGATACTCATCAATCATACAATCAACCAACTAACCACTGCATTGGCAATTAATGAATCAATCAGTCAATCAATCAATCAATCAATCAATCAATCAATCAATCAATCAATCAAAATATGCGTCATGCATAACGCCGTAATTTTTGTATATTTTTAAGCTAGTTTTTAAGCTAGACTTGTTATGTAAAAATGAGTAAATTTAAGTATCCGACTAGATAGGTAACAGGTATCCGATCGAGTAAGCAATTAAAATATTTAATTTTATTAGCAATGTATCATGTATGTGTAAGACAATATGTGTAGCTAGCTTCAAAACAAAGTGTGTATTTAGTTCTAGATTTAGTTGTATGTTTTGCCCAGGAAATTTACCATGTGTATATGAATTCATAAATACATGTAGAGTGTCATATATATATATATATATATATAGTGACCATGTTTGATTTGATTTGATTTGATTTGATTTGAGGTAGGGCTTAAGCTCAAATCAAATATCCAGTCAGGGAGGACCTAGTGTTTAAAGACCTATCAAATACGATCAAATATTTGATCAATATGACTTTTAACCTCAAATATGAAGGTCCCAAAAAAACTTTTGCAAGTACCGATCCGTTACATATGCTGATTCAAATGAAAAAACCTAAATCTTAGACATGCTGTATAACTGGGACATTTTGGATATGAACCACGAGAGATTGCAGTATGCCTCTGACCCCGAGCGTTGAAAGGCTGTGACCACATTCCCTGTCGGTGTGGAGCAGTTCCAGAAAGGCAAGGGAAAAGGCAACGGGGGGGCTACTGACAGTGCTGGAGGGGGGGCCGTTCCTGCAGGGCCCGGCGGGAGGACCAATTTGAAACCAAAGGAGGCGGCCGCAGACGCAAATGCTGAGAAGGCTGGGGGGAAACTTCCCTCTCCTGAGAAAGTCATCACTCCGGGTGAGGAAGGCTACCGACCTCTCTATATTTACCTCCAACACAAAGGGCTTGTTATCGGCCCTGGCGCGGCACAGAGGGTAGCCGAACTTACCAACTCTGGATGCTTAGCTGCCCAGAAACAGGACGGTTCCAACACTAACAGCAATAGCAAATGTGTGCGCGGTTCTCCGTCTCACCCCGTTGTCATCTCTCCGCAACTGAATAGAAACCCAGGAGCACCCACTCCTGGAAAGCCGAAAAGCCAGAGAAAAAGCTCTCAACAGCTCCCACCACCGATCGATTCGATTCATACTGAAGAAAGTGATCATAAAGAAGAGGAAAAGGAAGTGCCATAAAGCTGAGTGATTGTCACCTCAATTTTGGTACGTGCTCTAACTTTATCGTATCAACAAAAAGTCATATGCAATTTCAAATCTATCAATTTTATGTTCTTAATCTCTATTAGTACTAGAGTGAGTCTCGGTGACTAGTGTATATACACTGCCACACAGGCATATTTTTTTTACGGAACTGATAAGTTATAATTTTATATATATTTTTTTAAATTTTTGAAACATACATCAGAAATGTTCTGATAACTATTGTCATGAGAAAAATGATCAGAGTGACAGTAAGTCAGTGACTCAGTGAGGAACCCTAAGAGGTTAACCTCAAATCTTACCTCAAATATCAAATATTTGAGGTTGAAGCTCAAATCAAATCAAATCAAATCAAACATGGTCACCATATATATATATATATACTTTTAATTTTTAAATAATATGTACACCAGGACTACACCTAGATTCATCATAGAATCTAGCGTACTAATTAGCGTAGCAAAATGGGTTTGGCTTATTTTAGTTTAAAGTCCGGTTGCTGGTTTGACTGGGGGTTTACAATTTAATTATAAATAAGGTATTGGCTAGGGTATTGGGGTTGTCATCAATATTGAGGTTGATGCACCTTAAGCTTGTGACTGTCTTTTCAGACTGTGAAAGACAAAAGAGGAATTCAATCTAAAAAGGAAGGGAAAGAACGGGACTGGAAAAACCATTGATGCTTGCATGGAGATTCATTGGCTTGGAAGTCTCCATGGATCGAGGAAGACCAATCAGGAGCCCTTCCCTACTTGCAGTCTCAGGCCCTTTCGTACGCTTGATACCCCCCCCCATGCTGTTTTTTCTTTCCTGTCTGATCGATGGAGCACGATGAAGTCTATCACAAAGAATTGACTGATGACCTGTGCCATCAAGCCAAAAACACAAATCATGCTCAACGCAGAACATGCAACGACGCAATGCGATAATGAGGAGGTCAACGGGAGGCCTCGATGTGGCACGACAGAAAGAAGCGAGACGGCACGACGGACAAGGTGTATGGAGGAGACTCTCTCTGTTCCAAGCAGGCAGAGGAAAGAGACCATCATCCGGACCCATCCCGCCAAATGAAGAAAAGAGGGAACACAGTACCGTGTTTTCTTCTCTGTCATTCAGCCGTACGGAGGGGCAACGGACAAAAGGAAGTGCAAAGGGGGAAGTGAGAACGAAGTGAGTGAGTGTGTGACCGAGATGAGGACTTGCTTGAAGAACTTTCTCGTTGCCCCTGTCTATCCTCTTCTGTTTGGTCCATGCCTCCTTCTGTAGCACTTTCGTCCTTCTGCTTTGTCTCTTCTGTCGGCAGGTCGACGGCTGATCAGAAGAGAAGAGATAAATCCAGGCTTATCTCTCCATCTCTGTGCACGCATTCATGAAGAGAGTGAATTGAAGCACGCAAAGTCTACATGCACACTCCCACAGGCAGCCATTACACCCCCCCCCCC
>JAHBMJ010004429.1:8497-50936 GCA_018398765.1 Chromera velia | reverse complement strand
CCTTCTCTCTTCAATTCCCTCACTCCTCAGCCTCACCGCCCTCTGCTCCTCCTGCCTCACCCCCCTCTCCCCCCTCCTGCGCCTGCTGCTCAGCGTCCTCGTCGATCTTCGGGGCCAGATAGAAACGGAGATGCCCCACCTCAGCCCGACCGAGAACGTACTCGACCGTCAAAGGCACGTCTGCCTGCATCTGGAGACAGACCGTGGGCGAGAGGGGGGTGGCCTTTGCGAACAAATTCAGGTACTTCAACCCAAATGCCAGGTCGATCTTGTCGGACATCTCCACGATCACGTTGTCCTCAGGCTGCAAACAGAAAACAAAGAAGAAAAGAAAAAGAAAAGACAGAACGAAGCTAGGAACGGGGGCAGAAAAAACGATTCTTCTGTCCAGCTTTTTCCTGTCGATTTTTCCACTTTGTCAAGTAGCTGCACATAGAAGATCAGAGGGAAGACCGTTGCTCCAGTGGCGATTTCATTCGTTCAGGCAGTGAGGGGCCAGCGAGCAGAATTGTCATCCTCATATGTATCCTTCCTTCTTTACGCAGACTAGAACTGCTTTCTTTCTTTCTTTTGTCAGTTGACGGCATTTTCTGACAGACAGTCCCACCCTCTCACTGACTGGTGGCGTCAGGCCTTCGTTCTTTCATTCCTTTCTTCATTCTTTCGTCAGTTGGGCGGGCAGGCAGGGAGGCGATAAATGACGTCACAGGAAGTGCGACTGGCCATTCTGCCATTGGAGCCTCCGTACCGTGCCTGCCTCTCTGTGTGTCGGCTTGTCTCAAGTTCTCTTCTCTTTTTCTGCGTGTGTGTGTGTGCGTGTGTCCGACTTCTGTTTTGATTCGTGAGGGGCTGTTGGGTTGTCTGTCCTCTTTCTTAGTCCGTTTACTCTCTTTTCTTTCTCATATATCGCTGTGTCTCTTTTCTTTCTCTACGTGCTTTCCTGCCTGTCTGCTACCGTCGCCAGACTGAGCTTGTAGACCTCTTTGCTTTACTTTTCTGTAGACTCACTCGCTTTCTAATGTCCCCTCCTGCCTTTCTGTCTGTCCACATCCTGTCGTTTAGGGTGCCTCTTTCTCTGTGTTTTACTGACCTTTTCGGCATCGTTCTTGGGCTTGAGGGTGATGTTACCTGTTCCGATATCTCCCGTGACAGAGAACTTTACGCCATCCTTGGAGACGTCGATGTTCACTGCGCCACAACACAAAGAAAGTCGAATGAATCAGTTTGGTGATTCGAATTTACATGCCGTCTCTGGAGAATTTGTCATTTATTCCAAGGGCGGGGGGGGCAAGCTATAAGGCGAAGAGATGGTCAGACGAGGACAGGGCGAAGAAGAAAAAGGGATGTGCAAACAAAAAGAGAGACGAAGCGGTTAGGTGCCACCCTTGAGGAAGCCCATAGCCCCGTCCGTCCGTCTGTCTGTCTGTCTGTCTGTCTGTCTCTTTCTGTCTGTCTCTGTCTGTCTGTCTGTCTGTCTCTGTCTGTCTCTCTCTGCCTGTCTGTCTGTCTCTGTCTGCCTGTCTGCCTGTCTGTCTGTCTGTCTGTCTGTGTGTCTGCCTGAGTGTCTGTCTGTCTCGGCTGGGGTGCATGGGGCCCCCCGTCACCTTCCAACCTATGTACGCGAGGGCCCTCCGAGCGTGCATAAGGCTGATAACAGCACTGCTGCCTTTCGGCGTCGCCGTCAGGGGCGGAAGAGCGACATTTCTCTCTGTGTCTGTGTGTGTTTGCCTTCTAGAACTCTCTTTGGGTGAGATCGGGTGAGATCGTTTGCAGAGAATTGTGAAGAAGGGAGGGGAGGGCGAAGGCGCGGGGAGAATAGCGAAAAGGGGAAGCAAAAAATGAAGCGTACCAAGCTTCTAAGAAGGTAGAGAGAGAGGGGGGGGGACGGGGAGAAGAAAAAAGAAAAAGACGAGCCACAGAGGGAGAGGGGAACAGAGAGGTCGGAGGAAAAGAGAAAGAGTCAAACGGAGACAGAGAGGACGGGAGAAGACAAAGACACGAAAGGTTCCAATACAGACGCAGTAAACATGGTCCGTTCTTTGCTGCCAGGTCCCCTTACTTGTATCTCCAAAGGTGACCATATCTCTGCAGATTCTCTGAAACTCGGACGAGGGCATGGTGATGCTGGCCTGATACTCCGTGTCTGGAATCCCCAGGTGTTCGCTGTCGATGTCCATCAACTTCAACTCAAAGTCACTGATTCGTTCCTGAGCTGCATACAACCAAATCAAACCAAACACGCAGTGAAGTCAAAGAGCACACCTGGATTGTCAGTGTCCACCCAGTCGACTACCATAATCTGCTTTACCAGTCCTTTTCATTTGTTTTTATCCCTTGGGTTTGTGACCCCCACTCACACACACTCTGACTTCCTGAGGGTCCGAAGAGTAGTGTTCAGGGAAGTGCTTTGAGAGAGCAGACATATGCAGCAGGACACATGAACGGAAAGGTAAGGCTTCAGCACAAGGCGAGAAAACGACGAGAGGGCGCACTAATTTTCAGGGAGTGTTGTCAGCGGTCTTTCGTCTATTCTTGGTCTCACCCCTTTCCTCTCCCTTCCCTTCTCACCTGCAGACTCAAACTGGAAGCTGATTGAATCCCCTTCGTCCTGCGCTCGCAGTGTGACTGTGTCATCGTTATTGCATATTTTGAAAATTTTGGACACACTGGTCATGTTCAGACCAAGGGACATGCCCTTATCACACCGAAAATGGTTGAAACCTTTGTCGTTCATTTTCATCGATACCAAAGCGACGTGTGATGCGTCCATTGCCTGCATGCTGATGCCAGTCTCCGAACAGTCGACGTTCACATCAGTACACAGGTCCTTGGTGGCATCGAAAACTTTTTTCAAGATGTGACCCTGTTCCAACCGTGCCTCAAACATCCTGTTGACTTCCTTTGACTTCAGTGGGGACGGAGACTTTGAAGTTCAGGCTGAAACACCAGTCACGGAAAAGGTGTAAACTAATCTGCCAAGGTCGAGAGTTGAGGTGCGATCTTAAATGAAAGTAATAGAAGCCATGCAATCAAGGTTGTGTACAAGTTTGACACTCCACTGTCCCCGTTTTCGCTACGCTGCTGTTTCTCCAGCTCAGAAATGCTCACACGATTAGCACTCAAATCTGAGAAAAAAAATTCACAGCACCAAATGAGACGGATGTGGATGCATGGCCCCGGAAAGTTAGTCCTTTCTTAATTTCGATCGTGCCAGGACAAGATCTTTTTCTTTTCGCTTTCCGGGACCAACGACACACTTGCAAAAATTCGATGTCGCGAGATAGGCCGAGCTAGAATTCGAAAAATCCATTGAATCGCGATCGAAATTCCTCAAGTCACAGGAAAAAATTTTGAACACTATATATATGCCAGAAATTGCCGCGGAATTCTCAAGGATCCTCAAGGCTCAATGATGCCCTTCAGGTGTCTGGTGAATGTTCGCAGCTAGCTAGAGAGCACTGGAAGCAATCAAAACAATGACCACTTGGTGCACATCCCTGAGTCTGGCGGTGTGGCTCCTCTTGGCCTGCACGGAGACGGCAAGCCTTCAGGTGCTTCCTGCCGTCTCCTCGCTCATTAAAAATGAGAACCAGCCCACTGTCGCGTTTCTGAACCTGACAGATGGGACTTGTCATGTACAGCCAATGGACATTTCGCAGGCCCAAGGTGGCTCTGTTGTTCAAGAACGACAAGAACGAGACGGCTTGAGAATCCACAGTGCACTCTTGCACGAACCTTCCGACACCGTCTTTGCATTGGGTTACGAGGGCTCCTCTTCCAACGCATCCGTCCTTTCCTTCCGAGCCTCCTCAGGCAGTCTTCTGAGGAAGACGAGCTACCGGCAGATCCCCACACCCGGGGTCCCTCTCTTCTCAGCCTCGTATTTCCATCAAGACAAGCTCTTTGGCTGGAGACGGGCCAGCTCCTTCGGGCCCTACACCTACTCTCTTGCCTCCATTGACCCCGTATCTGGTGCTACGGCAATGCTGGGTAAGTCGGGATGTGACATTCCCCGGCCGTTTGCGGTGGATGTCGAGGCAGGAGACGGCGTTGTGTACATGTACAAGGAGCCATGCCAATATTCTGGGTCTCGATTCTATGCTCTGAACGCAACCACAGGGGACCAGATGGGCGTTGCTGGGCCCCCCGCGGATTGGTTGACGGACTTCACACTCGATGTAAAGACAAAGGAAGTGTTCGCCATCGGTTGTCGGAACGGGAATTACTTCACCCTGTTTACATCCTCTGCCCCCCCCTTTTCTGATTTCTTCATGTTGGACAGAGAAGACTCCAAGTGGAAGGTCGACAGTTGCTACGACCCAGACAGACGAACAGCAGGACCCCGATTAGTGTTCTCCGCAGACGGGGAGCGGTTTCTGGTCTTCGCCGTGAGGCATAAGGGGTCGCAAGGCAATGACACAGAAGTGTTTGTTGCATCTGCGGAGACCGGGAAGGTGGTGAAGACGATGAGCCTTCCTCCGGAGTGCACTGACTTTTCTTTCTCCTCACCGCACCCTCCGGTGCAAGTAGAAAGGAAAGAGCAGCAAACGGGGGGGGCTCAGGACACGAGGGATAACGTTGTGTGGGTATGACCTGGTTTCAGGTAGTCCAATTCGTTCGCATGTCTCCTAGTTTGTACGTATATACAATGTGCACGTGTCTTCTATTTTGCGAGCTTCGCTGTAGACGATCTATCTGTCTTTCTGTACACGATCCCCCGACCTTGCATAGACGGTTGAAAGGATGTGACGTAAGTGGCCCGTTTCTCTTTGTAGTTGTCTTCGATCCCTGCAACTTCAAGCTGTGAGGAATTAATATCAAAGAATTTGAGCTAGAATTTGAGGTAGTAGGAGTCTACTATAGGACTAAAGGTAGAAATATAAAAGACTAGTAAGTAAAAGAATATGGGGTATAGGATTGATTGATTGATTGATTGATTGATATGTTCCGCCCTAGGGCCTTCCCGCTATGTCTATCTGTCGCCAGAGCTAGCAGGGCGGGGCGTTCCCCAGCCTAAGCTGAGGTATCAGACCCCGCCCTCGGGGCCCATAGGAATTTAGATAGGAACATTAAGCAATATGTACATAAGGATTAATAAGGATCTAGAAATTAGACTGGAATATTAAAAAAAAAAGATTAATTTGCCTAACTTTTTTTGAAGGGTTTAAGTTACCGTTTAACTATCTAATAACTACTTATAGTTATTAACCATAAGTTATAACTTTTTTTAGAACCTATCTAGGAACTTATCAAAACATTTTCTCCAACATTTTAAAAAGGTGTGGCACTTGTCTTAATAGATGATCATAGTATGCAAACGAACAATTTATTTTAACGCGTTGCACTATGTTCTTTACCTTTCTGTCTCTGCTTCTATTTGCATTATGATGTTATCATCTTTTCTAGTCTATCTTCAAGTTTTGGTCCGTCTGCTAGCTATCGCTATTTATCTACATTTAATTTAGTCTATTTACACACTTAGTGTTACACTGGCATGCAACTAGGGCATGCAATGTTTATTTATGCAAGATTGATTACAATTAATCAAATTAAGTGCTAAAAAGAAGTTGTATCTTTACCTAGGTCTTTATATTTTCTCCTTTAAATTTCTCTCAGAGACTTCTCAGCTGTCACTGTCAGTAAATTAGCCCAATACCACCGCGCAACCGCCGTAACGTCATTTCAACTAAAATTCATACCTTTAGGCATAAATAGACATGCAAGTGTGCACTAATTAAAAAGGGACAAAAATGTATAGAAAAGGGCATAGCAGAAGATATCAACAAGTTCATAACGATGGAAGACAGAGAGCACATGAAAAGAAGAGAAGACATTCACATGAAAGTGTCTTTGTATATGTATGTATATGCGTGTATGTGTGTATGTGTGTATGTGTGTGTGTGTATGTGTATGTGTGTATGTATCTGTCTGTCTGTCTGTCTGCTTCCCATATGAAAAAGAGGGAGACACAGAGACAAACAGACAGACAAACAGACAGACAGACAGACTAACAAACAGACAAACAGAGCATAGGTATCACTGACCTTGATCCTTCTGCACTCCGGTGTCGTCCATCAACTGCAATTCTCTGCATTGGCCGACACCGGTCTCCATCTGTCCAAACACGATCAGGACCTGCATTGCTTGAACCCGCACGAACACAGAGAATGAATGGGCGGTATAGGGGCGGGAAGAAAAGGAAACTGTACTGCTGCAGACTATGAGTGAAGGTTAGTTTTGAATGGAGACCCCTGAGTCTTGCACAAGGAACGAAAGCGAACTTTTTACTTTCAATATATACACCCAGCAAAACACGTGCGAAAAGCACATACGGAAGCTCAATCCATCGTAACTGTATGACAGAAAATGAAACAGCGGTCGTTGACATTGCAGAACAATGACCAAAGCAAGAGATATTCGGAAACGCACCTTTGCTGTCCCCTCGCGCTTCTGATCTCTTCTCGTTGAAGGAATCGGACCGCCATACAAAATGATGTTTGTATTGATGCATATATTAGTGCTTCTTTCAGCCTTTTCGTCCGCGTACCGAGGCTGCCACATGGGGATTTGCACATGCGTGCTCACAGATCAAGCTGCAGAGAGATACCAGGAGGAGGGCTTTTCTCCCCCACCCATTTTCCTCCCACCCCTTCTTTTTGTTCCTGCATGCATAAGTGTGCACGTGTGGGTATCGGCGCGCTTGAGTTAGAGGTTGCGTGTGTGCTCTCTATCTTCTTTTCCCTCTTGGGTCTTTGCTTTTCGGTTCTTCCTTTCCTCGCTTCCTTATCTCATATGCACATACACACACAGGCATATGAGATACACAGAGATAGGTGAATGATTCTTCTCTCTATGTGTCTCGTTCTCCTCTCTTTTGAACGCCTCTCTTTGCCTGTGCTTTGCCTTTGCCTCTTTGACTTTCTTTTTCTCAATTCTTGCTGTGTTCCTAATTCGCGGATGCAACAGCTCTTCTTGAGGTGTATGCTTCAGTGGAAATATACAAGCAGCACCCTCGTAAAGGTGGTGGGAGGCATATCAGACCCATGCCTAAGATGCTTGACAAAACTCCGAGATACCAGAAACCTACAGAACATGACGTCGTTTGATTTATCGCAGCATTACCTTGAAGGCATGCCGCCTCACTCACGAAGAGCCACCCAGACCTGTCACTCCCTTCACATTCATTCTAATTCTTTTGCAGGCCACATAAAGAGAGCTAGAGCAAAAGATAAAAAGCCGAGATGAAGAATGCTTTGATCAGAAATACGGAGTCCGATGGCATTGCATTCATGGACCTGGAGCACAGGATATGCTCGATACCAGCAAATGCTCAGAGTCTTAAGAGAGGGACGTCGGGTTTCCGTATCTTGGGAGTCGTACCATCGAGAGCTTCTCTTCCTCTTCATTCCGACGTTGAACTTGAAGAGGCGGGTTCGATCTGCCATAGAGGAAATCTTCACGCAAGAGTGAGCGACGTCGCTTGAAATTGATATCCACACACATGCATTTTATTACTTGTCATGCCTGTGAAGCCGTAGAGCATATGAAGGGGTGCTTTTGTTCTTCCACGCAGGCAACGGGGGTAAAAAGGCGGAAGGTGTCAAAGCTCGCAGAGAAAGATGTGGAACAAGACTTTTCTCATTCACAAGAAAGAGAAGGAACGAGAACAAGACACTCTTTGCTACTATGCATGCCTGTGTATGTGAGTGTGTATGAGAGAGAGAGAGTGTGTGTGTGTGTGTGTGTGAGTATGTGTGAGTGTGTGTGTATGTGTGTGTATGTGTATGTGTGTGTGTGTGTGTGTGTGTGTGTGTGTGTACGTGCGTGCCTGACATATACACACACACACACACACACACATACACACACACACACACACACATACATACACATACACACACACACACACACACACACATACACACACATACACATACACACATAGAGAGAGATAGATAGATAGATAGAGAGAGAGAGAGAGAGAGAGAGAGAGTGCAAGGAAGCGTAAAAGAGAGCGCGCGCGCGATACAGAAAGAACATGAATGTGACTGTCCTGCTTCTTCATTGTAGTCTGATCTTTTAGTGCATTTTTGCAACAGAGTAAGGAAGCACGTCGATCAATGACATTTATGAGCAAAACGCACCGAAAGCACTAGCTAACTTTCAGTACTGAGTCACCTGCGGTATTCTTTGAATCTCTGACCTATCAAGATGCCGTTTTCAGTCTTTTTGCAGATGAGTGACGGTTTTCGTCAGTACGAACCAGATCACGACCTGTATGTACACACATACGGGGGGGGGATGGTCGATATGGAGGTGGGAGAAATAAACAATTGCGCATTGATGGGAGTCTCATGCAGGAATTGTAAAAGGGGGATGAAACGAGGGGCAGAGGGATTGCAGGTTTGCAAGACAGTCAGGCAGCGACATTGCGTTGCGGTGCTCTTGGTGGTGCAGGCAGTCGAAGCTTCACGTTGCGCAAACTTGAAGATAATTCCATGCATGTTTGTAATAACAAACTATAAGACACTCAATCATGTATAAGCGCATGTTCAATCTCATGTTCAGTGAGGCACAAGGTCAGAGTGCACGCCTTGTGGAACTCTTGGGCTTCTCTATTTACCCGATGGAGATGTTGACACAAAGATTAGGCTGACTCTGCTATGCGCATGTGCTTAGGGGTATCTCCATGTAGGGCTGTTGCACAACCCCTCGAATCCTCTTCTTTGGAGGGTTCTTGTTTTTGCTCTCTGGAAAAGACCTGAAAGTCCCCCCAGGCCCTTTCGCCTTAGCCATTCTATTTGGAGGTTGGCGGCTTGCTGCTCCCATGGTACAATAACCAGATGGCTATGTACAAAACCTCTATGCAGGATTAGTCGCTCTGTACCACCACTGTCAGATGAAACATTATGCAACATGCATGCGGTGCATGCATGCAACATGCTGCATGCATCGCCTGTACAAGCACTTGAGTTTCCTTCTTCCTCCGGATGGAACAGCAGCAAGGGGGCGCCAAGCTGCAGTTCTCTCAATAGGGTAAGATCTGGTGGCTGGCAAAGCCCCACCACAGGTACTGGATCTGTTAGCGTGCGGGCGGTGTTTTGCATTCCGCAAGAATGTGAATTGTTCGAAGATACGGCCTATCATAGTAGGAGACGCGGTGCAAAAATGGATCACGAGGGCGGTTCTCCTTGAAAAAGGAGAGCAAATAGAGAAGCACTTGGGAGTGAGAAAGTATGCTGTACGCACAGCAGACGGGTGTGCAAGACTGTATTACACGGTGCGGACAGCCCTCCAGCTTAACAAATCAGCAGTGTTCCTTCGCCTAGACGTCGCTCAGAATGCGTTTAACACCGCAGACCGGCAACAGATCATAGACGAGGTTTACACGCACTTTCTGGAGATCTACACCTTTTTGATGTTCTTCTATAGAAGTTCTACTTCAACGTTCTTTCAGAAGGACATGGGGGAGACAAAGGTGATTTTTTCGGAAGAAGGGGTACAGTAAGGAGATGTGATGGGCCCCGTGTTGTTCTGTATAGCCTATACTAGACAGGCTGAGCAACAGATTGAGAGAGCAACATCGCTCAAAGAGCACCTTCATTGGTACTTTTATGGACGACGTGGGCCTTATTTTCCCTTCAGGAGGGTTGAGTAGAGCATAGACAGCGGTTGAGGAAGAGTTTCGCTCATTTAACCTCAAGCTGAATCTCGGTAAGGACAAGAGCCTAGCGTTCTCTCCAGCATGGGTGGAGACAGAGAGGTGTTCGGAGACGTCTCTTACAGGGTTAGAATTGTCGAAGGACGGGTTCAAGCTAGGAGGAGGAGCGATAGGGAAATAGGAGTACGAGAAAAAACATTTTGAAGAAGTGAGAGACGAAGCAGTGGGGTTGGCATCCAAAGTAGCCAACTATCGCAATCGTCAAGGGGGATGGCTTCTGTTTCGGTTTTGTGTTCTCCCCAAGCTGGGTTTGAAAATTCCTTCTACATTTGATGGCGGATGCAATTCCAACATCGATGTGGCAGGCGGCTGATGACATGCTCTTGAAGAAGTGCACTCGAGGGCTTGGCATTGCTGAGAATGAGTGGACCCTACAGCAAACAGTGCAGGCATCCCTCCCATTATCGCAGGGAGGGCTAGGCATACACAGGTATAGTCTCATGCAAAAATATGTGCTGGTAGGATGCTATGCGTTCTGCCTAGCAGATGTACTGAAGAGGCTTTTGGTGCAAGGGTATGCGAACAACCCAGATGAGATGTGGGAGAAAGTTTTGAGGGAGGGGTGGTCTTAGAAAGCCTAAGAAGCGTTCTACAGACTGCAGAACGATCATCAAGATGCAGTCAGTGGAGCGCCAGAGCGGTCGTTGCTGAAAACATTGTAAAGAGATTGCACAGAGGTATGGAGAGGTGAAGGGGTAAAGGGGGTGCAAGGGAGGCTCTATGATACTCTGCAGGCAGCGACGAGAAAGCGACTGTTGGGAGAGCTGCCGGGCAGCAGCCGTCCCATGCTAGAGACACCTCCAAGCTTGGACAAGAAGGGACAGATTCGCTTGAGAAGTTGCTCTAGCAATGGAGCTTCAGCATGGCTTGGAGCCATTCCCTTTGACACTAACCATAAGATCTTCCCACTGCTTTTTCGTACAGCCATGCGCGTGTGGCTAGGCCTTCGTATTGCAGAGCTGGTACGACAACCAGTCTACGGCTGCAGACAGAGAAGGGACTTGGAAGGTGTTCATGGAGGAAAGATGGGGAAAGTGTCCAATGGGAGGAGGTCTGTGGAGAAGGCACCAAAAGGTTGGGGCAGCATTTTTTGAGCTGTTAACGGGGGTAAGGTACTGTACAGTTGGGGGGGAGATGACGATGGGATCGTTGGGGCTCGATTTGATAGGACTGTTCATCGAGGAACACAACAAACGACCAGACTTGTTCGCGACTTTGCCAAATGAGGACTCCATTCTAGGGGATGTGGCTCTGATCCACCCGATCCAGGATGCAACCCACCTGCACAGAAACGCCAAGAAAGCAGGGGCTGCAGCTAAGGAGAAGGAGGGGAAGAAACATATCCACTATGATGATGCCTGCAGAGCTGTGGGCATTCGTTTTGTCCCTTTAGTTTTTGAGACCTATGGAAGGCCTGGGGGGGAGACAGTAAGGACCTGGTTCGTCAAAGAGATGGTAAGACAGGCTACAGAAAGGTTGGGGGAGATGAATGATGCGTCAGCACGTCAGAAAATTGCTGACAGGTGGTGGAAAACGTTGTCAGTAGCGGTCTAGAAAGCAGCAGCATCTACAATCTTAGCATCTGTTCAGGCAAGCCGCGGTACACGCGGTACACAGGTCACAGAGATGCTGCTTGGGAAGGAGTTTTCGGCCTAGTACGTGGGCCTTACAGTACCTTGCAGAGAAGAAAGAGTAAAGGAAGGAGGGGGAGCCAGCAGGGGCGTTGGCAAGAGAATTGAAAGAAAGAAAAAGACCATTTTGATGTTTAAGAGATAGAAAAGACACAAACAGAGAGAAGAGCCTGACAACATCAGATTGAAGAAACATGACAAAGGAACCAAAAGCCGCTAAGCATACAAAAGAATTTATGGATGTAAAGAAAAGGTTTAATAAAGAAATGTTGAGGAGTCTTAGAAACAAATTTTTTTAACTGGCTAAGGAACCCATTGAAGAAAAAGTCAGAGAAGGGAAAAGGAAGACTACAACGCTCATCCATAGATAGGCAGAGTTGACGACGCGAACACACGGAGAATGAAAGGTATTAATTTTTGTCCACCGTAGAGTAGTATAAGCTAGGCGTGGCGGCCTAATCCAAGAGGCTTACGCTTATAACAGATTGGCCATAATAGATGAACAGGACCTATGCCTAGGCAAGATGCATACTGGCCCAACAAAGGACCAGAGAGACACTAAAGAATGCATTGCCCGATCCGGCGTGCAACATATCGTACATACATTGTCAACAGTCGACCTTTCTCTATTTTAAGCCGGCCCTTGCACGATCTTACACATCCTTGCAAATTGATCATCCTCACAACTAAATATATAGAAACTGTCGCTCCTGAAAGATCTAGAATTAAGGTCAATCTGTTAGAGAAGGACTAAGTTCAGATATCATGTCAGCTCGTTGGAGCAGCACGGTTTCAGGTTCAGTCTGTTAATCAGGACGTTTTTAATTCCAGCCAGGTTAAACCTTCTGTATACTTTAAGAAGGTCTCAGTCGTGGGCTCTTCAGAGCCCTATCTTCTTCAGCAGTGCTTGTTCTAGTACTAGATTGAGAAGATAAAAAGATGGTACTGAGCCCTTGTAGACTCCGTCCTCCTCTTCCTCTTCTTCCTCCTCGTCCTCCTCCTGTGCCTCTGCCGCTGCTTCAAGCAGACTCTAAGTGTCTCTCTGTACCCAGCGAGACCTCCAGCTGAAATGCCAAGGGTCAGTCCCGCATGTATGTATTTTATGTCATTTCTTCTTAAATCCCCTGTATGCATCTTGGATTGATCGTGTGATCATTTCGTCATTCATTTATTGCATGTGTCATTTATTCTGCGTGATCGATCCCAGATCTCTGCAAAACCACAGTGATACATCAAGTCCCTCTCTTACCTTAAATCTCCTCCACTGGTCTATGTGTTCTTCCTTCATGCATTCTTCTCTCTCTCTCTCTCTCTCTCTCTCTCTCTTTCTCTCTTGTGCGCGTATAAAATTTTCAAAGAAGACATGCAGACATGCAGACGTGCACAAGTTTTCACAAGGGGGGTCTGTCTATGTGATTGGCTTCTGAAGACCGCTGTCGACTTCATTTTCACTTTTATTCCCCTCGATCCATGCTATTGATCCACTAGCTCACCACTAATCACCCTCACATTGATTAACGATTTCATTCATTCTTCCTCTCCTAGTTCCTCCCTCTGTCCTCCCTTGATGACTGCATCATGCTTCCAGAGGGTGGCTCCCCTGCGGGCCCCGCAATATGGCCCGGCTCCCCTCTCTCCAGTCGAGGAGGAGGAACAGGAGCAGCAGCAACAGCAGCAACAGCAGCAGACGGTGGTGGTACGTGACCACCACGACTACCACATCGTCGGAATCCCTGTGAGGGAAGTCCGTTTCGTCCCGGTCGAGAGGGCAGAGACTAGGCAGAGACAGATGAGACGGTGTGCTGCCTGCCTCGGCAGCAGTATGAGGTAGGTAAATTCAGCAGAGCACGGATGAGTGCATCTTTCTAATCATTCTTTGCAACTCGAACACCGAACGCTTTACTGCGTCTCAGATAGAAAGAAAGAAACAGGGTGGGAGGGCAGAGCAGAGGGGGAGCCCGAAAACAAACCAACAGAAAGAAGCGCAAGAGAAAAAGGGAGCTAACAGAAAAGGCACAAATGCCAGACAGATGAGCGGATGCACAAGCAGATAGATAAATAGACAGACAGATAGACACATAGAGAGAGAGAGAGAGAGAGAGAGAGAAAGAGAGAGAGAGAGAAAGAAAGAGAGAGAGAAAGAGAGAGAGAGACAAGCAAAAAAGCAATTCTGCAAGAGACAGGACAGAAAGACACACCTTTCCTATCAGATTGAAAGAACGATGGTCGGAAAGATTGGTTGGGAACAGGAAGGGCGCAGGGAAAGGAAGAGAGAGAGAGAGAGGGAAAAAAGAATAAAGAAGGACTAGCAAGGAGAGTACTTTGAACATCTTTGAACAGTGTATGTGTGTATGTGTGTGTGTATATGTGTGTGTGTATGTGTATATATGTGTGTATGTGTGTGTATGTATGTGTATGTGTGTGTGTGTGTATGTATGTGTGTGTGTGTGTGTATGTGTATGCATGCTAGTGTGCGTGATTGTGCGTGCATGAGAAGAGAAGAGCGTTTGAGTGCAAGAGATAAGATTCTTGAATTTTCTTTTTTTTGTCCCACCATCTGCTTGAGAGTTTCCCTTCCTTACTCGCTCTACCTGTTTCCTTTCTGCTGCTGCAGTGCTTTGTTCCTATGCTCAGTCGTCTCCCTTCTGTAGGGGACGACGGTGCAATGGGTATACCAACCACCAGAGGCCCCTCTCGCCTCGTCGGTCGGCGCCCTGTTATCCCCTGCACAACACCACCAAGGACCCCCACCACCACCACCACCACCCGCCATCCCACCGCGGTGGTTCTAGCTGCGACTGCCCCCTCGCTGGTAAGGCAGGACCACCTCGCCTCCGACCTCCCCCTCATACCACCCTCTTTGCTCCAGGTTTTTGGGGTCTCGTCGCTCCCCTCCGCCACGGCAAGGACCGAGCAGGCCCTCCAAGGGAAACGTGTTCCGGTCCGAGACGATCAAGCGCCCCAAGGGGGGAGTTTAGCTTTCATCAGATGAGATCAATTTCTACAGTACGGCAATTAATTTTAGATACGATCCAGCATTTCAATAAGAAAGACCTTCTGCACATTGAGTATTGTGCTTTCCACCTATAAACGCTTCCTTCGGTGCTAGCATTCAAGAAATCATGACAAACGTGGTTGTAGACTACACCCTAGGACTATACCGCTGTTAAGAAGTGGATTCTCACGAAGGCGGACCGAATGAACAACAAGCCCCTCCTCGAGAAATACACTGCTCTTATCTCTTTACACAAGCGGAAACTGCACTAGTTCCTTGCTGTTCTCCTCTCTTCCGAGTTTTTGCTCAACTTCAACTTCGGCGTCGCCTGGACTCTCGTGCTGATCGATCCACTCTACAACAGCTACTCCGAGCTGAAGGACAAGGATATATATGAATAGAAGCATGATTTTGTGGTTGAGCCGTTGAAAGAACTCCTGAAGAACGAAAAGGGCCCTAACAGCGACACCATCGTTCATTTAGAGGTGATAGAGGCAGTCCAGTCCCTTCCACCGCAGCAAGGGTTCGTGGATTGCGGTGTCTTCCTCATCCAATGGATTGCCGAGTTCATCAGAGCCTTCGTGGCTTACAGTTCGACGTCCCTGGCTTCCTCTTCAAGTTTATCTTTGAGCGGGGCCGCTACCGCTTCCCCCTCTAACACTGCTTCTCTTTTCACTCTCATCCAGATTGAGAAGGAGAAGAAGACTCGAGGGACGAGTTGGTTATAGAGGAAGAGGAATAAGAGGACAAGCATGAGGAAGATTCGAATGGGGAGGAGAGTGATGGAGGCGATATCGATGCAGACAGGGAGCCTCAGGAGGAAGAAGGCGAGGGAGAGGGAAATCAGGGTGGGGAGGACAAAGAAGGAGATGACGAAAGTCACTCTTAGTAAGAGTGCTCCGACCCAGGCTTTGGAGCCTGGAGGTGAGGGAGGGAATTCTGATTCCGATGAGTGAGAAGAGGGCTCCGACTTCGAAGTCGAGGAAAAGGGTCCTGAGCTTCCTCCTGCCTTCAAGCCTCTGACGATGAGAGCAATGAAGTTCTTCAGACGGAAGTACAGAAAGTTGATAAAAGAGTGGAATACAGAAAGAATGAGCCTGTCAGATGAGAGTAGTGCTGAATAGTACTCGGATGAGCAGAAGGAGAAGAGGGGGAGGGAGGTGAGAGCACTAAGTCTTGTCATGGCTGAATTCAAGCCATTGACAAACCGTGGGGCAGACTCTGTGGATGAGGTTCTGCCTAAGAATTCTAACTCGTCTTTCCTTGGTGCTTCGTCGACAGTCGGCGCTATGGCCTCGTTCGTTCAGGGCGTTGGCAGCACTGTCTCTATCTATCCATTCAAGCCTTGCGGCAAAAGTCTTTTATCCTCCCTATACTCTGCCACATCACCTGCTTACGATCCTCCGACTTGAATGGCAACCAGAGCCGAGATCAAGGCTCTGGCCTGGAAGGAGAAGAACTTCGATACCACTACCGCTGCGTCAGCAAGCTCTTCCTCCTCCACCTCGATCCATCATTAGACCATCAAGAGGGTCTAGCAAGAGGGAGGGTGTACATAGTATATTTAAGAGTTACTTTTTTAAAGAAGTAACTAGATTTTTCCAGACAGCTCAAGTTATTGTACTAAAAGTAACTTCAAGATTTTCTGGAAGTTACGGTAGTAAAAGTTACTGTAGGCATAGGGTTTTTTCATATGAGAAGGCGTTACCAAGTGCCTTCTGTTATTGTTTTATGCATCTTAATTTAATAACCCATTATATGAAATCGCATCAAAAACAGACAGTGCAAATAATACATACTTGTTTGACTCTCATGTCACTCCGAGATGAAAGATCAAACTCATCATCAGAGAGCCTTAAGATAAAGAGACTCCCTCTTCCAATCAAGCCAGTAAAAGAAAAAATGACAAAAAGGAGAAGAACAAAAGAAAAAGAGAGAAGACCTTCTGAAGAAGGAATGTCTCTCAGAGACTCTCACACTCTGTCACTCTGACACTTCATATGAATATCGCATTCAGACCGTGGGATGGTACTTCTCGGAGTGTTCAGAATCTGGGCCAAAAATCTAAAATCGGATTGTGTTTTACGGAGTATGTTTTTCGGACTGTTTCCATGCAGAAAAAGTTAGAAAACATCTTTTTTACAACCTATAAAAATCACTGAAAAGACTTAAAATCGGAGTGTGATCACCCTGTGAGGAGTGTCAGGGTCTACAGAGACCTAAAATCGGAGTGTGTACCCAGACTCACTCTGACAGGTATTGACCCACGATTCAGACTTCCACAGATTTTAATATGAGACATGCCAACACCATAGAAAACAGAACCATCAACGTCTTTTCTTTTCTGAATCGTCTTAGAAACGGTTGCTTTCCTGTCTTCAATTAACTTTAATCTTAGTTTCAATCAGGGGCGTATGATCCATCACGCACGCGCCTATCCCGTAAAGCTAGCCTAGACATGTGAACGAGCTACTGAAGTATGCCTTTTAGGCCTCGAGTAGTCTAGAGGCCCAAAATCTTACCGTAACTAGGTAACTAGATACAATTGTTACTAAAAAACAGTAAAACGCAGTAGAGGAACTCAAGGGTAAAAACATATGTATACACTCATAATTTAATATTGAATTACGTGTTTTGGGCCGAGATCTTACGGTAACTAGAAAGAAGTAAAAGAACTCCAAGGGGCTCAAGTTACTGGTACGGAGTTACTGAAAAGTTAGTAATGAAAGTTTTTGACTGACAAACAGTTATTACTCTTAAACGGACTATGTAAGAGGGTGTCGTTTGCGTCGGCTATCTTTGTTAGAGATCATGTTAAACAGGAATTTACATAAAATCTTGTACAAAATTGAATACATATATAACAGAAATCTACAGCTTGGAAGAGATTTTGTAATCCGAGCTAAATCTCATATAAGAACCTATAACAAAATCCCATAAAATTCGCTAGGATTTCAAATTTTAAAACATCTGGTAGATTGATTGTTTTGTTTTTAAATTTTTAAATAAAATCCCATAAAATGTATAAAATCCGCCAAAAGGCCCAAAAATTGCCCAAAATCTTATTTAAAATATATAAGAAAATCCTAGCCTAAAATCTTACAAAATCCTAGCTACTTGGCTAGCACTTGCACGGCATGCTATAGGGTATATATGCAGTGGTGAAAGACTGTAAGTCTATCATTGAATTTAATAATCTGCCTTGCGTGTTATGACCTATGGGGGCATTGACTTAAAGTTTGTTCCTAGCGTCTGGCCTATACGTCTTTTGTCTCTTCTTTCCGTCTTGGTTACTGCTCTCACTGCTAGCTCTCTCTCTCTCATGCGACCTCATACTTGATGCTCCTCTGTCCGAATGCCTTCTTCGGCATTTGCTAAGTACTTCCTACCCCTCAGTCATGACCAGCGCACTGCTTACTCCTCCTTCCTCTCAGCCTTCTTCCTGCACTCCTCTGGTCCCCCGAATGCACGCGCTTGCCGCTTTCAGGCGGGCAATCTACAGTCGGGCTCGGATCTGGCCGCACGTCTTGCTCACATGTTGCCCCCATTTCTCACTCAATCGCTCTGCCACCTTCTTCAAGAACATCTTTGCCTCCCCCTCTATCGTCCCTTCGACCGCACTCACGAGTGGGGTGAAGTCGCACCCTCTGTCCGCACTTGTTATGACCTATCGAACGCCTAGGCTCTCCGAACGAAAAAAGGCTCCCCATACAAAAAAAAAGTAAATCAATTTAGACCATATCTTAAATCCAGTCGTTTTAAGCTAGTGCTTTCAATTGCCCTTCTCTCTCAATCTGGGCTTGCCTCTTTCTGCATGCACGTTTTGAATAGATAAAAAAACAAATAATGTATGTCATGCCCCGCAGTTGGTCAGAGCCTAAGTAGTGTGCTCACCGGCTTTAACTGCCTCAATTCAATTCAATTCAAATTATTCAATTCAATTCATTTATTAGTTTCTAGATTAATATTATTATTTTTTTTTTTTTTNCATCAGCTGGGCTTTGAGCTTTGAACTTCAAGTATCTACTTCAAATTCTAGTTCAAATTTAAATAAATAAATACTAGAATAAATAAATAAAAAGTAAAAGTGATTTTGGGCAATTAACTTTTTTATTTTTTTACCTATAGGGAGCTTTTTTTCGTTTTTCAATGGAAAAACGTTCACGATCACGAAAAGGATGAAGGAGGATAAACTAGAGGATAAAAGCATGTCGAAGCCTAGTCGAACGCTAGACACTTTCTAAGAGACTTATTATGAGCTGCTGGGGAAAACGTATAATGACAATAATGATGATATGTTTTAATCTATAGCTTTAAGATTTTATCATCATTTTTACTGGCATATATATATTAATGACTCAGGTCAAAATTTAACCCTAAAACACTATGTTTCATCATATTTCATCAATTGCAAGTTGTATACGATAAACTACGATAAACATAATCATTGTGACTAGCGCAATCACAATATACAACTAAATATACAACTTTTCAATCTTAGTAGATTTTCCACTCAAAAACGAAAAAAGGTTGCATCTGAATAACGCTCCTACATTTTTTTTGACTAAGTGACCGGAGAGTCGGCGGAGACTTGGTTCGGAGTAAAGTCCGGCCTGAATACATATAATGACGTCATCGCTTAGGTCATCGCCAGTCACTTAGTGACTAACTGGGTGACTAACCCGGCCTAGAAGCCGGCCAAGCCGCCACAGAACATGAGCTGTGTGACGGTTTTAACAACTGTCATACGCTGCATTTGCTCTTTTCATCGCGTGCTGCTTCCACTCTTTGTTCTTCAAATAACCGAACAGCCTCCTTCAACCAACAATCGACAAAAGCATCTGACCCATACCACCGCAGAGGAGCATTGATGGAATGGAAAACACCCTCAAGCGTCAATTGTGTAGCTCCCTGCAGGTGTGCCTTCTCTACAGGAACCACACCATCCCCCCACACCCCCTCACCCTCCCCCAAAACAACCCTGTATGATCCGTACGCAAAACGCGACGCACTGCCTTTCGGGGCCTCACTCTCTCCCTGCACAGCTTTACCCGCTACCGTGAGGTACCAAATCCCCGTTTTCCCCTTCAGAAATGATCCCGGAAAGTTTTGGTCCGTCCATGAAAGCGCCCCAAAGGTCATGTCGCTCACATCACCCAACGAAGGGGGGCTCTGGGGAGTCCCCAAAGTGACCAGCCCCGCAACAACATCCGGATTCCTGGACCGACACGACGGGGCGGCCGCCCCGCTCCCCTCTCCTGTCTTCTCTGTATCCAACAACCCCAGGAGACGAGCCAAACCCAAGAGAAACCGATCAAACAACGACATATTTCTCTCACTCACTTTTCCAGAGTCGGACCACATCTCTCCATCCCCCAATGCAGCACGTGCAAGCCAACCGCCTGCCGAGTGTCCCACGAGGATCACACGATCGTCCACTCCCGTCACGGCCTCTCGGCCTTCCTGTCTCAGTCTCTCACGCCGTACCTCAAGAGCACTGCGGATGGCAGAACGAAGCCGTTGCAGATACCACCCAAAACCGGGTCCGAACGGCAAGACGGACTTGGTGTACAGCCTCGGCCCGAGGATCTCAAACGCAACTTTAAGCCACTCAAGTCTCTTCACATCCACAACCGTCACATCAAACCCCCTTTTCTTGAGCACTGCGACAAAACTGTCCGATGTAAGTTCTTCCAGATCCCTGTCTCCTTTTCTGTTCAGTTCTACCGGAGTGTTATCAGGAGACGGCATCCGTTCTGCCTCCCCGTCTCCCTCGGTGGGCTTCAGTTTCGGCGCTGTGTAGTCAACCGCATCATTGCCAAAACCGGGAAGGATCACGATAGGCGGAAACTGGGAGGGGCAGGTCACTTGGGAATCGTCTCTGTTGCCGTCTCCTTTTTGCCAGAAAGAGGAGACGGCAGAGGGGGAAAGCTGGAGTTCAGGCGGTGCGAATCTCATAGGCCACCGTCGTCTCGTAGGAAGAGGAGGGACACTTCCACTTCTCTTGCACCGTCTTCGGACCCTGTGGCCACCAGTGCGCGGGCTCTCTGAAACTTTGACCGTGAATGAGAGAACGGTCGCTGGAAGTAGAGTGACGGCCCATAAAAGACCAAATTGAAAAGAGCCAAACAATGCCATGCCGGAGACTCTTTCAGGCTTCGGGAGGATCGACCAGGAACGTGGACCAAGGCACTGTTTCCAGCCAGTTGGCACCGTCCTGTGCAGACTGCTGAATGAACATGAATGAACTGGCAGCAACGTGGCATCAGCCAATGGGCAGCATATCAGTGGGCTAGCGACCCCCGCGGCCCCGACGCGGGCGCGCAGCTAGGCGGCTTTTGGCCAGGCGAGGCGGGCCGGGCCGGTCCGCAGAAAAACATACGAATTAACGCGCACGCAGCACGCCGCGGTTTACCGCGCGGCCATACGCCGTTCAACTAATTAACTACCATTACCACTTTTCTCTTTTTTAAATTCTTGTCC
Source organism: Chromera velia (assembly GCA_018398765.1). Classification (NCBI taxonomy): domain Eukaryota; family Chromeraceae; genus Chromera; species Chromera velia. The sequence goes on along the minus strand of JAHBMJ010004429.1, from coordinate 30,106 downwards.
CATTGTGAGCCTCTTCATAGCGGTAATGAGAGTAAAAGGCGGTATAAGCCTTTTCTAGGCAGTGAACCGTGAAGGGTCTGGCACTCGGAATATAAATCTAATCCCATCATATCTTAAATAAGAGTGTTGTACTCACTTTCCCCTACTTCACGAAGAATCTTTGATTCAAAGAGTACGTTGCAGACAGAAAGAAAAGTAGATATGATTTAAGTAGAAAGAGGTTAACAATGTAGACTTTGGCACTGCCACATCGAAGTGGTGCGTGCCGCCGCGCTACTGCAAGCAAATTGCGTCAGACGAGAACCTGAAAGCAGTTTGCGCGCATATTGTACGTATCGTGTGCGTCTGTCTATTTCGTGCAGACTGATGCAATGAAGTGCATGCAATCAATACGACACATACAAGCAGAGCACCAAAAAGCCTGAGAGTGGTTTATCAGAAGAAGAGGTATGCCGGAATGAAGTTGAATGAAGCGATTCTTTGTATGAACAAGTTGTATTTCTATGAAGACAGAAGCTCGAACAGTTATCCTTTGATATAAGTCCCTAGAGCAGTGTCAAAGCCATACAACTCTGACTGGTAGCCTTATTCTTTTTAGGCAGTGAAGGCACCCGATAACAGAGAAGGCGCCCAACAAACTGGTAGCAGAGCATCTGGCTGGGGGAGCCCCACCAGATTGTTCGCTCCAGAAACTTTGGGAGAGTTGAGCCCTTTGCGTTCCACTGTTGAAAGTCTTGACATTCTTTTTTTTGAAAAAGGCATGCACACAGCTCATTTCTTTAGTACTGCCCGAGATATCGCAATCTTATTCCTTTTGGAGTTGAGCTAGATGTCTTGGAAACCTGTTTCTGTTCCGTTTCTTTTGCGGCTTTGTTTGGGTAGCTGTCAGTAGGAACAGCTTGCAAGGAGAAGAGTAACGTCGAGCTGAGCAGTGGAGCTGAAGCACTGATTGAACTAGAGAAGGGAACCTCAGGTCAGACGCAGGAGTACCGTGCACCGGTCGAGCGATGGACAGCTACTTTGTCCTTCTACCTTGACGCCCGGTCGGAGAAATGAAGAATAACGTGCCTACAGCCCACCCAACACCACAGAAAGTTGCCGTCACGGTGGTGCCGACGACTCAGTCTGTGGGACTCTGGGAGAAGTGAGACCGCAACAAGAAAAACAGAGATCGAGTGGAGGGTCTGTTCTAGGAGACCGAGTGAGGGGGAGTATTCTCGGTACTGTGTGGCCGCGTGCCTAACCATCCACCTACCCCCAACACCGACGCGAAAGATTGCAGAAGCCAGAGTTGAACCGAAAGAGTCAGAAGCAAAGAAGAGGGAAGCATATAGACAAGAAAGAGAGATGAATGAATTCTTTTCTTTTGTTTTATTGATGAAAGCTCGTCTCTTGTTTGGAGTGAAGAAAGCAGGCCGCGAGACGGGCGTGTCCATTCCAGTCAGCAGAGAAAGGGAAAGTATCCGCGTTGTGTTTCCGTCTCCTTCCGTACCCCATAGCAGCAACGGCAAGCGGATGATGCAAAGATCAAGAGAGAGCGAGTTCGGATGGAGAGAGGTCCTGAATCGACGTACAAGTGAGTGAGTTTTCAAGTTGAGACAGAATAAAGAGACATAGAGAAACAAAACTACATGTCCCACGACTGCCGAGATCCGATTTGTGTGTACATGCCCTGTTTAGTCTTATTCTTCGTTCGGGGACTGGGAATGCCGGGGGTATCGATCGGGTTGCTTGGTAGTCTGTGGAGAAAAAAGAAAGCGAAGAGAAGGGAAGCGAGAGTCAGCGTGCAGAAACGCGCCAGACTGACTGCAAAGTGAAAGAAGAGGAAGCCCGAGAAGAGAAGAGCTCTGGTGGAAATGTCTACCTTCTGAATTGCCGAGAAGGGGGAAATCGGCATCAGTGTGGGACGAGCGTCCTCGACTATCATATTCTACTGGCTTTTTTACATGACGTGGTATGCTTGGTCTATCGCTTTGCAGTGTGAAGGGAAATTGTGTTTGTTTGTATTAGCTATATGAGTGATAAGAGACAGAAAGTATCGCATACTGGTTGACAGTTTGTTTCCTTTTGAAGCAGACCATAGAAAGACCATGCAAAAGCTAGAGCCATTAAATTTTACTTTGGATGAAACAGAGATGCGTGATCCCTCTAGACGGTGCTAAATGGTACTCAAAGGGAACCGTTACGGGCTCCGTCGGGAACTGTCAAAAAAAGATTTTGCAGAAAGAGTTGACCAAAGAGGAGTAGAGACGGAAAGAAGAGAGCAAGAGCACCGCCACATCATATGAAAAAGAAAAGAAGAGCCAGTGAAGCGAGAGAATTGCCACATGGAGCAATATTGTGCATGGAGTCTTCTTGAAGAAAGCAAGCGACGCTGTGATAACAGGCTTGGTTACAAGCTAGAACAAGACAGAAGACGAGAAAGAAGAAGAGGTGGAGGAGGCATGAGAGGTTCACGCAACTAGCAAAGGGGGAAAAGGAGAAACAACTGGTAGGAGTCAAAGAGAAGAGGAAAGAATGTTTGTAGAATTATCGAAGAAAGTTGTTTAGACGTTCTCACCTTTTCCTCATCTTTATTTCTTCATTCTTCACCCTTATTCATTCTCTTTCAAGAAAGATCTTTACTGTCAGTGAGTGAAAGAATAAATTTGAAGAGAAAGCAATGAATGTGAATGTGCCTATGTGAAAATTGATGGCCGCTCTCAAAGGAATCTTGCCAATGGCCAGATTTTAGAGAGAGGGGCCACCATTGTGCGAAATGAATGGTGTGCGACATGAATGATGAGCGAATGAAAATGGTTTGATGGCTGTTGTTGGAAGAAAGCGTCTTAATGTACATACATCAGAAAACCTTTGTGCGAATGTGCATTGATGGTTGGACAAACCTGGCAGGACATCGGGAGGCCCGAGGGTTCAGTGGTTTATACCATGCTGACGTGTTTTTGACTTGTCTTAGAAGCTTGCATGATCTATTCAAGGACGAACAGAGTTGAAAGGGGGAGTGATTGTTGTGCTCACTTTCCCCTACTTCACGAAGAATCTTTGATTCAAAGAGTACGTTGCAGACAGAAAGAAAAGTAGATATGATTTAAGTAGAAAGGGGTTAACAATGTAGACTTTGGCACTGCCACATCGAAGTGGTGCGTGCCGCCGCGCTACTGCAAGCAAATTACGTCAGACGAGAACCTGAAAGCAGTTCGCGCGCATACTGTGCGTATCGTGTGCGTCTGTCTATTTCGTGCAGACTGATGCAATGAAGTGCATACAACTTGAATCAATATGACACATACAGGCAGAGCACCAAAAAGCCTGAGAGTGGTTTATCAGAAGAAGAGGTATGCCGGAATGAAGTTGAACGAAGCGACTCTTTGTATGAACAAGTTGTGTTTCTATGAAGACAGAAGCTCGAACAGTTATCCTTTGATGTAAGTCTCTAGAGCAGTATCAGAGCCGCGCAACTCTGACTGGTAGCCTTGTTCTTTTTAGGTAGTGAAGGCGCCCAATAACAGAGAAGGCTCCCAATAAAGAGCTAATGAGAGCGTCTTATTAGGGTCCCATGCGTAGTTAGAAGATACTGTCATGATTGAAAGTACTTGACACCAAAACCTATTCAAAGAATCAACTTATCACTGCAACTTTAACCATCAATTCATTCCTAGATTCATTAAAGTAAAATTCTTGCTATACACATAAATGTTGAACACTTGACTAGACACTTGATAATTAAAAATATACTAAGCAATGTAGTACTAAAAAATTAATAGAAATTATAATCAAGAATACAACTAGAGATACAAACTAGTAAAAGAATGAAAAAAATATAAACCAGAAAAGACTAACAATAAACTTTATTTTGAATAAAGTTTAATAAAAAATATTTTTTAATAGACCATCTAGGAAGGCCTACCTACATCTAAATTTATCCATCCACTCATGAGAGATGAAAGATAACCTCTTCTTTGATGGAAATACATAGGAATGTCAGACAGTGTCAGACAGTGACGTCATCTGACTCATGCATCCAAATGAATTGACGACAAAGGAGACTCATTCATTCTGCGGTCGATCGAACAAACGCTGACGTCTGTAGAGTCGAGAGGGGCAGGCACTGCATGGCACCGAACAAGAAGAGACAACAACACTGACGCACCGAGCAGGTCTACAGTCACGCAGCGAGACGCCTGTACCCGTATTCCATGTCTTCCCAAGCCACCGCATCTTTCTTCCCTCCTATGTTGAAAGGATAAAAAAACCATTCGGGCAGGCACACTAATCACTTGAATTGAACTCATCACTGATCTTGCCACCTCCCTTCCCCCTGTACAATCAGTGTGACAGCTTCCCTCAGGCGAGAGACCGGGGATGAACCCTTCAGTCCCCCCAAACACCACCACCCAGAGACGAACGAACAGCAGCCTCCCGCCGTTCGGACAAAAGACACCCCAACCCCCTCTCCGCTCAAAGCGAAGCCTAAAACACCACCAAGCGACAAGCACACGCGCACTCACGCAGAAACACCATCGATGGAGGTCATACATGCATAAATGTACAGGTTCTGAACAGACGCAGACTCAAATATTCTCATTCATACATGCACATACGCATCCATGCACAAAGCGTCACTTCTCCAAACACAAAAAAAAGCTCCCACGCAATCCGCATCGATCACTCATCGCATTAAAACTGCGAAGGCCACAGCGAAAATTCCACCTGCAACCACGAAGGCGATGACAGCCGACACGGGGGTCATGATGTCCCTGTGCGGGTAGATGTTGTCCGGGGTCGGATCCCCAAACTGATCCCTCCCTGTCCCCGCAGGCTGCCGCCGTTGTGTCGCCATGATGCGGAACGATGCCGGGACGTCAGTCGTCGGTACCCCCTCCGCTAGTCGTGGTTCTATGCATCTTCCTGCTGTTGCATTCAAAATCGGCTGTTGGGTCACGGGATCCCCCTTGCAGAAGTAGTCTCCCTCTGCGTACTGCTCCAGCCAGAGTCTGTCGTGAGCGATCTGAAGGAAATCAATCGATCGAGCAGGGGGGAGATAATTAAGTGTGAGAACACACAGCGACTTGGTCGGATGAACAAATGATGGGCAAAAGGCCGACAAGAGAAAACCAGATGGAGAGCGGATCCTAAAGAAGATCGTAAATTCAGAAGTCGTCCATACTTTTCTTCCTTTTCCTTCTTCTCGACCCTTTCCCCGGAAGCAAAGTCACATGCCAGTGATGCGGTAAAGTTCGAGGGAGGGAGGTAGGAAGGGGTGCAGTCAGTGCGTGCCCTGATGTTCTTGCAAGTCTGTGTGCCCGGATCCTCAACCCTTCCCTTGCCTTCCTACTCTCCCTGATGTTCTTGCAAGTCTGTGTGCCCGGATCCTCAACCCGTCCCTTGCCTTCCTACTCTCCTTGGGTGCACACGATAGGACTCCTGTGTGTGTGGCTGACTGACGTCATAGGTGACTCTCTGGCCGTAGTTCACTTGGGGTCCCTTCCAGCACTGGGGGGTCACAAAGCACTGAGAAGGGCGGGGGGAGGCATCTGTGGATCTGCAAGACAGACAGAAGCCGGGGGNGGGGGGGGGGGGAGGGATGAAGAGGGAGGACAGACAAATATGTCGGGCGGACCACATCTGCAAGTCAGGTATCGATCGGGGGAGGTGATCCGTCACCGCACAAAACCTCTTCTCGTCTCATTGCAGTTGATTAAGAAATCGACCGGCAAAACACCTTTAGAATCTGAAAAAAAAAAAAAAACGGGGGGGCGGAAACGCATTCCAACGAAGACTTGAATCGATCACATGCTCTCTCTTGCCCGCGCTGCCGGTTTAATGGGCAGGAATGAGTTCACGATCGCACATGGCATATACGAGCGCGTGCACCACGGAGAAAGAAGCAGGGAGCCACTTGAACATTCGTGTACGGGATGTCGGAACATGGCTTGTTATTTAATGGGAGAAGAGAGCATGCGTGTGAGAAACGTGAGTGAACTGCATGGGAATTTTTCTATGTGGACAATCAACACGATCGATCACTCATGGCGTTTTCTTTCCTTTTCAAAACCAAACTCCTCGAAACTTGAAAGCAACGAAAGGATGCCAAAGAAACCCGCCCTCACCCACAGTCTGACAGACTCCTCCCTCCATCCCTCCCTCTCTTCACTTTCGGAAGGCAAGAAGCAAAAAGGAACACTTTCTGACCTTCAAAAAGGAAAAGGCAAGGGAAAAAAAAAGAAACATTTCCAAAACAAGAAGAAGAAAAAGAACTGACTGGCACTCTGGTTCCCAAAAAGAACACACGAGAACTTCCGACTGATTCTTGTCCGGAATGGAGGGGAGGGTTGCTTGGGTTTTGTTGTCTGTGACCACCTTCAAGTAGAAGTTTTCCGTCTCCTCTCCCTCCAGCTTCTCACTGCCGTCGAATGCAGTCACACACTGGCCGGGCGGCGCGTTCACGAACGCCTGGGCCCCCACGGGCTCGCCACTGCAGTCCCTCACATTAGATGGATACGCTTGGACCCAGATCGTGTTGGGACTTCGCGGCTGCACACCGGAAGGAAGGGGATGCATTCATTTTCATACAGGAAGAAAGGAAGGACGGAAGGGAAGGAAGATGGGGATTTGCAACACGCCAGTGTGGACTCCCTCACTCAAAGTACTGCGCTCTCTTCCGTTGCGAAGCAGGCAGGTCTGAGAGGAGAATGGCCACGATACGACGTCAGGAGAAAACCCTTCATACAGGCAATAGAAAGAAAGAAATGTCAGTGAGGAGGCGACGAGAGTCCTATTGGCATCATCAGAGAGGTCATGGTCATCTCTGAGAGAGAAAGAGAGAAAGGAAAGGAGCAACCAATGCATAAATGAATGACTCACGGGCAAAAAGAAAGAAAGAAAGAAAGAAAGAAAGAAAGTGTTTAGATAATTAACTCTGTGTGTGCAGACTGACGTCATAAGAGATCATCCGGGATCCCCCGTCAGGGTCCTCTTCGGTCAGTTGGCAGAAGGGGGTCACAAAGCATTGGGGGCTCTCCATGCTGCATTCAGACAGGCAGGCAGGGAGGAAGATGAAAATGGACTGGCACACAGAGAACAGGGATCGAGCCGGTTCTACTCTTTGTGAACAAGTGGTGCAGGTCGAGGAAAAGAGAAGATCAGTGTCGGGTAAAAGAGAGTGAGAAGCACACAGCGTCGGCATACTCACTCCTTTGCTCGTCTCTTCCACACAACGTTTTGAAGAGACCCCTCCTTTGAACCTTCCCACCCACCTACCTGCACTGGTCGGAGTCGTAAAGGCACACGATGGAGGGTCTCTCCCGTTCCGGGCCGGAGGCGAAGGTGGCCACTGCCTCCTTGGCGGAGACGACCTTGAGATACCAAACGTCGTTTGTGGGCCCACAAGAGGACGGAGGCGCCTCTCCACCGACAGACGCATCCACCCTCAGACAGGTGCCAATGGAGGCCCCCTGCACAACACCCACATCTGCCTCGGTTGCCCTCTTACACTGGTCTCCTGGGGGGAATCGAGAGAGAGACAGCCGTTCGCTTTCCTTCTGCAGGCAGGCAGGCAGGCAGGCAGGAAAAGAGAGGGAAGACATCGAAAGAACTTTCAGCCAGGGGCCCAAAAGGGATCGGCACAAAAAGTACTGGAGAAAGACAAGTGGGTGGGATTTTCTTTTCAATTGTTCTCCGAGGAAACAGGTGCTCGAAGCACATTATTGTGAACTTTTGAGGGAAAAACAAGGGCATTCATTCCATACTGGTTCTCGAATCCCTTTTCGTTTTTTACCACGCAAAAACAATAGCCCCAAGGAAAACTTGGGCAGAGGTGGGTAGGGTTTTCTTCCTACAGATCACCATAGCGTCTGCAGACACAACTACTGACATGATATCTCAAGCTGATGAACGGGGCGTCCTCAGAGTTAGGGCACCCTTCTGCAGAGCTCCCTTCACCTCCTCCCGGCTGCTGCACACAGAGGTGCTCCGAACCGTCGGACCCTCCTCCAGTAGGAAAACACACGGGGAGGGGATCCCTGCATGCGAATGGATAAAATGAGAGATCAGAGGTTCATTCAGTTTGTTGGAAGTTTTGAGGCTGTCCATACTGTGTGACTCGATAGGGAGACAGACTCAAAAGAGAGAGAAAGGGAGTGAGTCTGCTTGCGAAGAGCACTGCAGGAGGGAACCCCAAAACCCCGTTTTGCTGTTTCCTGGACCCTCTCCTCCATCGGCCACTTCAAAACTGTTGAAGTCGAACGAACAAAATAAGAGGGACCGAGGCGGGCGGAGGAACAGAAAGCGAAACTTCCAAACACGCCCCTCAATTGAGACATACCACACACACGCACTCTCTACTGATGTATTAAGATGTGATTTGCTTCATGCGTTGTATGTCTGCATGGATGCACACGCACCTGCAATCCTCCTGTGTGTACATGCACACAATTGCAGGGTCGGCATCCTTCAGGGGTCCCAGGATGGAGACGAAGATCTCCTCCGTCTCCTCTCCCTTCAGTCTCGCACGGCCGTCAAATGCGGTCACACAGGATCCCTCTTCGGCCCCCACGAACGCCTGGGTGCCCTCGGTCGGCTGTCCAGAACAGTCAGTGACCCCGGCTCCGTACTGCTGGACCCACAAAACGTCAGCCTCAGCCTGCGGGAGGAGAGGAGAAAGGACGTAGACACACATGGAGATGGAAGGGAGGTGAGCCTGAACACCAGACGTACATTTGAATTAAGCCATTCAAAGTGATTCATTCTCATCAACTTCAACATTCTCTCTTCCGAAGAAAGTTGAAAGACAGGAGAACCCCCTTGCAGTGCATATGTATTACAAAGCCAAATAAAGCCATCGGAAAGCAGAGCGGCAGAAGACTCGCGAGAAACCAAAAACATAATTCTCTTACACCCAAGGAAGATCTCCCCTGACTAACTGACATCATAAGTCACCCGACGGGACGCTCCATCGGACGGCAGGCACACGGGCGTATTGGAGCACAGGTCTCCGGGTTCCACACTGCGTGCAGGCGGGGAGGCAGCAGGGAGAAAGGAAGGGAGGTAGACGGGACCGAAGGGATGCAGAAGCCCATTCAGCAAAGAACGCAGAACAGGATTTAATTGACACAAAACAGTTGAATTCCCCAAGCACCCATCCGCACCCCGTGATACGCCACCAACAGAACAATCACAGGAATGCAAAGCACGACCAAAAACAAAAGACACAAAACGCCAGCACGCTAGGCTATGCAGAGTCGGACATCGGGTTGAAAACATCATGATGCACCTCTCTCTCACTCCCTCGCTCACCTCCACTCACTATGCTCCCTTTCACCCAGAAACATACACACACACACACACACACACACACACAGAGAGAGAGAGAGAGAGAACAGCGCACCTGCACTGTGCAGTGTTGTGTGAGCAGATAAGAGAGGGTTCCTCGCTTGCGGGTGTGGAGGGAAAGAGGACCGTCTCCCGGTTGGTTGAGATAACCTCCAGATAATACACCTGGTCAGGCACTCCCTCGATGCCCTCTGTCCCGTCCGTCATGCTGGAGGGGTCCACTTTCAGACATGTGCCCTTTGAGGCACCTGGAATGATCAGGGAGGCGGCCTGGTCTCCGTGCGAGCACTCGCTGTCTCCTGCGGGGTACTGCGTCAACCGCAGTTGGTCGGCCCCTCCACCCTGCAGAGCAGAAAAGAAATTGGATGAATGGTCGGCAAGCGGATAAAATTTCCTTTCCTAGTTGAGAGCGGATAGAGCAGGAGAAGAGGAGAAAATCCTTATAGGGAGATGAGCTTTGAAAAAAAGGAATGGAGACGTAACACGAACCCGGCAGGCAGGAAGACACACATCGATCGATGGAGTCAGACAGACAGAGCGTTCCGCCCCCCTCAGTTGCGAGTGGCAACACGGCTGCGGGTTGATGAAAAATGAAGGAAGGAAGGAAAGAGAATCCCCCCACCAGAATTAAGGCACACACACAACTCATGGCTACATGGGGAGAGAGGGCCCATGGACTCAAGAGCCCTCGACAGGACACGAAGAAGGCGCCTACCCATCTTTCCGTCAACCAGAGTACCTATGAAGAGCACTGACCAGGTACTGGATTCCGAGGAACGCAGTCACATTTGCCCCAGCACCCCCCCCCTGTTCCTCCTGAGCAACGCAGATCCCCTTCCCCTCCCCATCCTCAGTGGGAAAACACACGGGCGATTCGTCGCTGCAGGCACAGGGATAAGGGCACGGAAAGGAAGGAAAGGGAGAGTCTGATGTTGGTACAAACAAAATAAAGAAAGAGGCCAGGCGTGAAGGAGGAAGGGGAGACATGCAGAACAGGACATGTTCGTTTGGGCACAAGCTTCTCTCCTGTGCGCATGCTTTCTCCTCAAACTCGTGCGGACGAAAGTCGAACGGAGGATACATCGATCGACCTTGACTTGACGGGAGCCTGCAGCCTTCATTCATTCCAGCCAGTGCCCCCCTTGACTTAATTGCATCTGTGTCTTCAGTTTGCAGCCGAGTCCCATACCTCCTTCGAGCGCGTACACAGAAAAGAGAGGGAACTGCTGGATGCCGCTGTGCAAATCAAAAAGATTACGAACAGACTAACCACACACCCACCGACTCACGGACCTGCACCCCTCCTTCGAGTGCACGCACACAATAGCAGGCTGGACATCTGTCTGCACCTCCCCCAGCACCCGGAAGCTCATCCCGCCAGCGTCAGACCCAAAAGCCGGAGGTGAACTCTCCCTGCAGGTCCCCACAGAAGCCCCCACTACCGGCAGGGAGACGTTCAGCTTCGAGGCCTCACAATCCGGTGCGTCGAGGGGGTAGAGGGACTGCCAAAGGATCTCGTTTTCAGGCTGCATTCATTTGTCAACGACAGCAGAAGCGGGAGAGAGCGAATTTGGTATTGTGGTCAGTCGGGTGTGTTCGTCTTTTTGATTTTGGGTCAAAACAGACCTAAAGGCCCGCTAGAATGAACATGGCGGGAAGGACCGGTTCCCACTTTATGTCAAGCTGTCATTCACCTTCATGTCTGCATTCTGTTCAGTGTTAAAACACCCCTTTTCTTCAGGATTCCCCTTTCGATCGATCACTAGCGAGTCCCTTCACTGACTGACTGACTGACTGACGTCGTAGACAATCCTAGCGTACCACTCTTCTCCTGCCACCTTCCTCGGCAGTTTCTGGCAGACCGGGGTCTCGAAGCAGGTGGGGGCAGCCCTGCGGTCAGAAAGGGAGGTCTATCGGTCTAAAGCTGTTTCTCTGTCACAATTGGATAAGAATTGAGCGGAAGGCATGCATAAGGAGAAAAGGACAAATGCTTTAGCGTAAAACAATGAGAAAAAAATTATCGGACGACAGAACAGCGACCATGCATCGGGCGGAAAGGTGAAAGGCGGACGCCCTTTTCAACACTCATATTAAGTCGGCACGAGAGGAGAGAGAGAGAGAGAGAGAGAGAGAGAGAGACTTTCGAAAGCACGCCCGTGCAATGAAGGAAGCCCCACTGACCCCCCCGTGGTCCCGCAGCTGTCTCCGTTGAACATGCACACAGTGTATGCAGGAGCAGAGTCCTGTTTGGGAAAGTCCACAACTGCAGGGTCCGAGGAGATGGGTGTCAGCCTGTCGCCAAAGGCGTCATAGCAGGTGCCCAGGGCGGTCTCTTGCCCCCCTGGCGGAAGTAGGGTTTCCTGGTCAATTTCCAGTGGCCCCTCACACGTCGGGGTAATGCCCACTCCAGGGGCTGTATCGAGGAAAGGCGAGATCAGGAGAATGTGGTTCTGCAACAGTTATTTCAAATTTGATCACTGCATCAGTCAGGATTATACTTCTATGACTCAATGCCTTCATACCATGTACGTCAAGAGGAAAAAATGGCACCGGAACAAGGACACCTCTCTTTCTTATGAACTCAGAATCAAAAAGCACACCAGTGATCTGTTGGAGACGGAGCACCCAGGGTTTTCCTTCAGAGAAGAAACGCAAAAGGACAAACGAAGACGGAACTGCTTAGCTCCTCAGATGAACAGCGCAACCGGGACACATAGAGGTGCAATAAAAGACGAAGACGAAATGAAAATTCACAGAAGAGAGAAGAGGCAGCGACAACGTGCCGAGGGAAACCATCTCAGCCTGAATGACGTCATATCGATACATGGACGCTCCCCAATCCAATTTCATACAAGCAAATGGCCCCCCTCCCCATCTTCAATAGAATTCAGCCAACCGACCGACCGTCGTGTAGGCCACGCGAGTCCAGGTGTCCTCAGGGGTGCCCGCCCAGGGGGGGCAGGAGGGGGTCACGAAGCAGTAGGCGATGTCGTCCCTACTGCAGGAAGGAAGGAAGGAAGGAAGGCATAGTCGATTGAAAGAAAGGAAGGAGGACGTGGATCACCCTTTGACTTGTCCATTCATTTCATTCATTCATTCATGCATTCATTCATTCATTCATTACAGCAGTCAAGCATGAACAATCCATGCCTTGTTCTGAAAAAGCCAGAGAAAAAAGGAATGAACCAGGTTCGAAATGAAAATAGCGACAGAGACGGACAGACACGCTTGCAAGGAGACGCATTGATTGATTGAGATCGGATTCTCTCGATCCATTTTTGATTTCTTTAGGGGAGGGAGGGTCGAGATGAACCGGTCGAGTGGGGCAGAAACTGGAAGAACAGGATGAAGAAAGAAAAACAGAAGTTTCCAGGCAAGGTCGCTCTCTGCTGCTGCTGAAGAAGAACCTGATCGCACAATGCATGCCAGATGCTGTCTTGCGGCCTCCCTTCTGCTGACGGAGGGACGGACCTGCATCCTGTAGACGACTGGCAGACGATAGTGGGGACTTCATCGTAGAAACCCACTGTCGAGCTGGAAGTCGTAGTCGTCGCGGTTGTGATGGTAGTGGTAGTAGTTGTCGTGCTTGCGTCGGCATCCGCTGCAGCAGAGGTGGTGGCGGCGGTAGTGGTCGTGGTCGTGGCGGCGGTAGTAGTGGTAGTGGTAGTTGTGGTGGCAGCGGTAGTAGTGGTAGTGGTTGTTTGGGGCTCCGCGGCTTCCTGTGGAGGTTCGGCGGGTTGACTGGCCTCTTCTGAGGTTTCAGCGGAAGGGGGAGATTCAGGACCGCTCTCCAGCTGCTTCTCCTTCTCTTCTGCTGCCTCTGCTTGCGTGGGTGTTGAGGAGGGGGAGAGAAGATTGGGGGAAGTAGGGAGAGGCTGGAGTTTGGCGATGCTGTAGATGGGCACGTTCCTCCTTTCAGTCTCTAGAGTCGCACAGGTGTCCAGTTGAAGAGGAGCCTCCACAAAGTCTACAGCCCTCCTGTCGCACTCATCATCAAGATAGGCATCCACCCTGATCTGGTCAGAGGATTTCTGCATCCAGAGGGGGGGAAGGGAGAATGGAGAGGTGACACTCTTGGTTTCTTTAATTGCTTTGGGGGCAGGAGAAAAGAAGAGAGGGGCCGAAGACAGAGGTCAGAGAGGAGAGAGGGACGTGCATCAAAAGATCTTGAATGGGGACAGGGACAGACTCGCCCTTTCCTTCACATAGACATGCAAACTTACACAGACATGCACGTACATTCTCTCTTTCACACATGCTCTCTCTCTCTCTCCCCCTCTCCCTCTGCCTCTCCCAGTCTGTGTGTGTATGTGTGTGTGTGTGTGTGTGTGTATGTGAAACAAAGAGAAAGAGAAAGAGAAAGAGAAAGAGAAAGGGAAAGAGAAAGAGAAAGAGAAAGAGAAAGGGAAAGAGAAAGAGAAACAGAAAGAGAAAGGGAAAGAGAAAGAGAAACAGAAAGAGAAAGAGAAAGGGAAAGAGAAACAGAAAGAGAAAGGGAAAGAGAAAGAGAAAGAGAAAGAGAAAGGGAAAGAGAAAGAGAAAGAGAAAGAGAAAGAGAAAGGGAAAGAGAAAGAGAAACAGAAACAGAAAGAGAAAGAGAGAGAGAAAGAGAAAGAGAAAGAGAAAGAGAAAGGGAAAGAGAAAGAGAAAGAGAAAGAGAAAGGGAAAGAGAAAGAGAAAGAGAAAGAGAAACAGAAAGAGAAAGAGAAAGAGAAAGAGAAAGGGAAAGAGAAAGAGAAAGAGAAAGAGAAACAGAAAGAGAAAGGGAAAGAGAAAGAGAAAGAGAAAGAGAAACAGAAAGAGAAAGAGAAAGGGAAAGGGAAAGGGAAAGGGAAAGAGAAAGAGAAAGAGAAAAAGAGAAAGAGAAAGGGAAAGAGAAAGAGAAAGAGAAAGAGAAAGGGAAAGAGAAAGAGAAAGAGAAAGGGAAAGAGAAAGAGAAAGAGAAAGAGAAACAGAAACAGAAACAGAAAGAGAAAGAGAAAGAGAGAGAGAAAGAGAAAGAGAAAGAGAAAGGGAAAGAGAAAGAGAAAGAGAAAGAGAAAGAGAAAGAGAAAGGGAAAGAGAAAGAGAAAGAGAAACAGAAAGAGAAAGAGAAAGAGAAAGAGAAAGGGAAAGAGAAAGAGAAAGAGAAACAGAAAGAGAAAGGGAAAGAGAAAGAGAAAGAGAAAGAGAAAGAGAAAGGGAAAGGGAAAGGGAAAGAGAAAGAGAAAGAGAAAGGGAAAGAGAAAGAGAAAGGGAAAGGGAAAGAGAAAGAGAAAGAGAAAGAGAAAGAGAAAAAGAGAAAGAGAAAGAGAAAGAGAAAGAGAAAGGGAAAGAGAAAGAGAAAGAGAAAGAGAAACAGAAACAGAAAGAGAAAGAGAAAGGGAAAGAGAAAGAGAAAGAGAAAGAGAAACAGAAAGAGAAAGAGAAAGGGAAAGAGAAAGAGAAAGAGAAAGAGAAACAGAAAGAGAAAGAGAAAGGGAAAGGGAAAGGGAAAGAGAAAGAGAAAGAGAAACAGAAAGAGAAAGGGAAAGGGAAAGAGAAAGAGAAAGAGAAAGAGAAAGGGAAAGGGAAAGAGAAAGAGAAAGAGAAAAAGAGAAAGAGAAAGAGAAAGAGAAAGAGAAAGAGAAAGAGAAAGAGAAAAAGAGAAAGAGAAAGAGAAAGAGAAAGAGAAAAAGAAAGAGAAAGAGAAAGGGAAAGGGAAAGGGAAAGAGAAAGAGAAAGAGAAACAGAAAGAGAAAGGGAAAGGGAAAGAGAAAGAGAAAGAGAAAGAGAAAGAGAAAGGGAAAGAGAAAGAGAAAGAGAAAGAGAAAGAGAAAGAGAAAAAGAGAAAGAGAAAGAGAAAGAGAAACAGAAAGAGAAACAGAAAGAGAAAGAGAAAGGGAAAGGGAAAGAGAAAGAGAAAGAGAAAGAGAAAGAGAAAGGGAAAGAGAAAGAGAAAGAGAAAGAGAAAGAGAAAAAGAGAAAGAGAAAGAGAAAGAGAAAAAGAGAAAGAGAAAGAGAAAGAGAAAGGGAAAGAGAAAGAGAAAGAGAAAGAGAAACAGAAAGAGAAAGAGAAAGAGAAAGAGAAAGGGGGAGCAAGCCAAACACTCGGAGAAGGACAGACCAACAAACAGACAGACAGAGCATGCATGTCTCTCTCTCTCTCTCACACACACACATACTCACACTCACACTCACTTACACGCTCACATTCACTTACACACTCACTTTGACACCCGAAACATACATGCATACTTTCCCCTCACCCTCACCCCCACTCTCCCGCATTCACACTCATTCAAACACACACACACACACACACACACACACACACCCTTACACTCACATTCACACTCACGCACACACGCACAGATGCACAGGCAGACAGACAGACAGACAGACACACACACACACACACACGCACACACGCGCGCGCGAAGACAGTCACACAGACAGACACACACACACACACACACACACATACACACAGACAGACAGACACGCACACTCACTCACTCGCTCACAGGCTCTCACGCTCGTTCTCACTCTCTCTCTCTCCCTCTCCCACACACACATGCACGCACACACTCACACGCTCTCTCCCTCTGTCTGTCTCTCTCACACACAAACACACAGAGGAAAGAAAGAGAGAAAGAAAGGGGGCGAGCAGGCATGCATGCAGCAGAAAAGAGGAGAGAGGCCTCGAAAAGGGACGAGTGTCATATTGCTCTTGGTGTGAAGCAAGAGCGACAGGCACAAAAGCACGCTTCCCCCCTCTCTTTCCACATATTCCCTGAGTAAGGCGACCCTCCTTCCTAGCTGTCCTCCTTCCTGCGTGGCGTCAGACAGAGCCTTGTTCAAGCAAGCAGCCGGTGTGGGACCCTCTTCCTCTCCTCTCATCTCCTCTCTTCTCTTCTCCACCGCGTATGACTCCAAAAATAGCGACTGCTCTGACCTCGCAGCACTCCCCCCCGGAGACAGTCCTTCCATCTGTCCCCGTCGGCAGCAGTGCAAATATTCATTTTTTGAAACACACATGCACCCTTGGATTGATACTCCAGCGCTTGTGTTTCATCCTGACTGACCTCGTAGGAAGCCCTCACATAGACAGTCCTCCCGTCTGCTTCCGTCTGAGTGCACTCCCCCAGTTGCATGCAGTTGCCATCTCCGCTGCAGACGCACAGAAAGGAGGAGAATGACCGCAAGAACGGGCAGGAAACAGAAGACTCCACTGTGTGTGCTTGGAAAAGAACAGGAAACAAGTAATAAATAGCGAAGCCACCATCACACAGAACTCCCCTTCAGAGGCCCCCACATGAATTGCCTCAATTGAAACCTCTAGAAGGACTCTGAGCCCCCTCCCCTAACCCCCACCTGCAGCTGGCGTCGGTATAACTGCAAAGAACCAGGTCGGACTTGACCACTCGAAAGTTGCCGTCTCCTCCTCCAAGAATGTTTTTGCTTGCGCTGCTGCATCCCCCTGTCGACTCCACCTGTGCCTCCTCGATCAAACTGGGCGCACTACACGAGTTTGAGGAGAATGTGGATACTGTGGCGGTGTCCGTGGTCTCCTGCAGCCATTCGGGATGCACACAAGAACACGAGGATACGAAGACACCAAAAGACAGACACATGCCTGTTCCGGCTCACCGCATGGACTGACTGACATCGAGTGAGACAAATGCCCACTGGCCATCCTGCTCGACGCACGCATCGGTCCTCAAACAGAACTCCCGGGACCTGCAAGGCAATCAAGTGTGGAAAGCCACGTAACAATCATGCGCTACTCAAGCCACACCTCGCCTTTGGAATGTGAGAACGGGACTTACTGGCACGCAGCATCGCTGTATTTGCACAGCTCAGATATGGTCTGGGCATCAGAACATGAGCTGATCAAGATGACAAACAGCACAAAGAGAAGAGGGGTCGATTGAGGTACGCCCAAGGACGCCATCTTGACCCTCTACTGCTTTACCCAATCTTCCTGATCTACGCTCTAAAGAGCTCTATGAAGACCGGGCCTTCGTGTGATCTGAAGCCCCCGCTCTCTTGAAAAGCTTAACAAGACTGCATGAGAAGGGTGGTGCATCCGGTTCGGGGATGTTTTGGTTTTCTGAGGAGATCTCCAGCGTTGAAAGAGCTTCCGAAAGCGTCTGACCTTTAACACGAATTCTGTGCACCGGCTGCCTGCAAGAATTTTAGTCCGTCAGACGCTTTTTGGTAGCGCGAAGCGCACCATGTCCGAGTCGTAAATTCCGACGCTTAATTATTGTTAAATTCAGATTTAAATTTGAGTTCTCAGATGGTGCGCTTCGTGCGCCGATTTGCTCAAGGCGCCGCCACACAATGGGCCCGGGCCCGCCGGCCGCGCCGGATCGATCGACCGGCGTGCCGCTGCGGCGCCGCACGGACTCTTAAAGTTACTCGGTCCCATCGAAGAGATCCGAAGAAAGGCACACGCATGGCACACGCAGTATATATCGATAATACGATCATTTCATGATGGCACAAGCTGGTAGAAGGTTAGGACTGAGAAGCACATCAAGTCAGTTGGAAAACTGTGCAATTGTTTTAACGTCGGCGTTCCAGACTTGAATTTTCCTGATTCCAAATGTGCGGTCATAGCGCCGTCTCCATAGCGCTGTCTCCATCCATGCAGTGATGCTCAGGCTGCTCAGCTGAGAGAAGAAGCGGAAAGGAAGGACCAACTGCAAACCCTTGAGACGCGATCGATGGATCCGGTGAGAGCGCGAACGTTCTTTGCGAGGGCGACGGTCCTCTCCAACCTCCTGCAGTCCCGTCTCGCGGTGCCGCTCCTTTATCCCCTCAACACAGGCGCCATGACAGCCAGGGGAGCCGACGCCCCCAAAGAGGAAAAGAACAATCCAGTCAGTCATGTGAGACATCAGAGAGGCGGCAGCTGAAGAGGTCAAGCAGGACAATGGAAGAAAATCAAACGCGCTTGTTCGTGGTCGAGTTGCGTGGGAGTGCGATGCATGTGTATCCGTCTATCTGTGCGTCGACGGATGACTCGACCGATCAGTAAGCGGATCGGGGGGTTCTCATTGTGCACCTCAATGGTTGTGCTTCATCAGCCGCCTTTTTGCCAGCTAGCGGCTCAACGTTCCTGCCGCTTCTTGTTGCCTTCCATCTAAATCTGTGAAACGAGATATTCGCCCTTCATTTAATCAGAGAAAAAGCTGCTAAGTGAAGCAACCAGCAGCTCAGAAAGTCAACCACCCTGCTGGATCACTCGGCCACCCCTCCGTGCGCTTTCAAAAAAACAAAAAAGCGATCGGATGCCCCTCCCAGTAGACTGGTCCCGCTCCTCGCTTACTCCTTTCTTATGCTCAGCTGTGAGATGCATCTCCCTTCTGCGCTGAGTCTGATGCCGCGTCCTGGTTTGACTTTTTTCGGGGGGTCTCAGGGTCTCCATCAAAAGCGTATGCTGCGTCTTGGATCTGTGTGGTGGGTTGCGCTGTGTTGACTGCAGATTGCTTCACAGAAATGGCAGCGAGACGAACTGGCAAAAGGCCTCTCTCTAATGACCCCCGCGATTGTGGGGATGACCAAAATCGTACACATTCTGAAGGCAGCCAATGCACTCTCACACCACAGGGGGGGGGTTGCGCGGAGAGTCTACGTTCAGAGAAAGAGAACAGCCAGGGACGGGAGGGAATCGTCAGTCAAGGCGGATAGAAATCTTCTTTCTTGTGCATGTCTGCTTGTGTGTGAATGTGTGTGTGTGTGTGTGTGTGTGTGTGTGTGTGTGTGTAAGTGTAAGTGTAAGTGTAAGTGTAAGTGTAAGTGTAAGTGTAAGTGTAAGTGTAAGTGTAAGTGTAAGTGTAAGTGTATGTGTGTGTGTGTGTAAGTGTAAGTGTATGTGTAAGTGTATGTGTGTGTGTGTGTGTGTGTGTGTGTGTCGGTGTGCGTTTCTGTGTGTGTTTCAGTCTGTCTAGCTGTACATGAAGGAAAGAAGGGAGAAGAAGAAACGTGTAGTTTGTCTAGCTGTGCACTTCTCTTCATTTTCTTTGCTCAAGCAGCTCTTTTTGTCTGTCCAGCTTTGCCCCTCTTTGCTTCCTTCCTTCCCTCCTCCGTTCTTCCTTCCTCCCTTCGCTTCCCTTCTTGCCTGCCTGCCAACACTGTCCAGTGACACTCGCTCTGTTCTTTTGTCTCTCATTCATCCTTCCTTTCCTCTGTGCAGTGTGTACGTGAAGAAAAAAGAAAGCAAAGAAGGCAAGCATCTGATTCCCCCTGCCCGCGTGCCTCTCGGTCTTCCAGGACTCTGCATTTATCTTGTTTTTTCTTCTTCTCATCTGGCTTGCTTCATTTCTGTGTCATCCCCTCTTTGTCTGCAGCCTCCACTTGCTGAGGCCTCAAGTGTGGCGTCTTTTGAAACCTGGAGAT
This sequence comes from Chromera velia, assembly GCA_018398765.1. Taxonomy (NCBI): domain Eukaryota; family Chromeraceae; genus Chromera; species Chromera velia. The sequence continues at coordinate 10,408 of JAHBMJ010004429.1, read as the reverse complement.
GAAAACAGAACGAGACACCTCAAGTGGAGACGATAGTTGATTACTTGGTTCCTGGCTTGGTTCATTGATTACGTACAATCAAATCATGGAACTATACTCTAGATTATCATGTCATCATGCTGTAGCACTTATAATTATGGTCGCATTGGTCGATCAAATTTTGATTTTTATAATATAGCATAGCATAGCATTGATGTTCCTAAAAAAGTTTAAATATATCCTAATAAATATTTAGCTAACTACACTAAACTACACATAGAATACGGTCGATTACAATCCTAGTTATAATCTTGCGATAGGGTTATAGCTGGAATTATAGTTTTGGTTATAGTTTTGGTAACCGTTCAAAGTTTCAAGTTATATGTTACTTATGTACGTGAGTTTTTTTTCAAACTCTAATTCTAGCCCTATAACTAGCTCTATAATCAAACTCTAGTTCAAACTTTTTTATTGTTGTGTTTTTAGTTTTATTTATTTTAATAGTTTCTAGCTTAATTTTAACTTGCAGTCAAGTCTAGAGTCAAGTCTGGAACTCTCGGTCCGAGTCTCGGATAGAAAGACATGATTAGACATCATGACGACAGTGTTTTTAAAACACCCTAGAGGACACCATTAAATCATTAATCCTACATCCTATCCTATCCTACCACTTAGATAACAGTAACCTTTTAAACTCAAATCATATATCATAAAGCTGCATAATTCAACTAGCTTCAAGATGATAGGGCACCTTTGGTTGTTTTCTCATTTTTAAACCACATATGGTTGCGTGACTTGCGTTATTTTCCCAGTACCGTTAGCAGTATGACTTGGTGATGGTAAAAACATAAAGATATTGTGCTACTTCTACAGTAATGTAACTTGAGCCTACAAAAATTTCTATTTACAGCTAGATTCACAGAACTTTTAATTTCTGTGGGTATGTGTTGTTATCGTTAATGTTATCGAAGCACCTGGATTATTATATTACCTATATAGCTTGTACTGTATATCAATTGCCTTAAATAATTCTTAAACCACCATACTTCTCACTCTATTTAAACAGACTCTTCATCTTTTTTGGCAAATTTTTGCTGAAGGATCAACAACGAGCCCTGGGGCTGAGGAAGCTCCTCCTCGGGCTCATATGGCGGTAAGAAGATTCGGGGAGCAACTTTCAAAATTCTAGACATGTCTATCTGGGTGGCAGGGTGGTGCTCCCTACGAATATGCTCCTTTAGGAGCTTTTCCATATTTGCCGGAATTGCTAGCTGAGCAGGCATGATGCTTTCCAGGACAGAGCCGCACGAACAACAGATATTGGCTGTAATCAACACACAAACATCCAGTTGAGAGTGAAAGAGAGAGAGAGAGGGAGGGAGAGAGCGAGGGAGAGGGAGAGGGGGGGGGGGGGGGGAGAAAGAGAGCTCAAAAGATTGAGAGAGAGAAGGAAGGGGAGGAAAGCTAGATCTGCACGCATCTCCACAAAAAAGCACCAATTGAGTGCAGTCCTTGACGTTATTTCACGTGTATGTGGTACGTTGGAATTGGTACCTTTCGTCAGGCAAGTATACGGAAAATCGATAACAAAACAAGGGAGAGAGGGAGAAAGAGCGAGTGCTAGAGAGAAAGAAAGAGAGAGAGAGAGAGAGAGAGAGATCATGTCTCTCTGGTACACGGGCGGAAATTTCAGAAACGGGGGACCAAACTCGATAAAGAGCTAGAAATTAAAGAAAAACAGACCATGCATGCAGACATTGCTTCATTCAAAACAAATGGCATTCATTTTGTGAGCTATAAGTGTTATCTTCTTCTTACTCAGTCATTTTGCCAGGTTACTGCTATCATACCAAAGAGACATGATAGTCATGCTCCCTTTCTCCTCATGCATAGACTCCGATAGTCCGAAGCACATTTCCCCCCCCCCCCCCC
>JAHBMJ010004425.1:47863-70952 GCA_018398765.1 Chromera velia | reverse complement strand
ACACACACACACACACAATAAAACAAGCAAACACACACACACACACAATAAAACAAGCAAACACACACACACACACGCACACACACACAATAAAACAAGCAAACACACACACACACACACACAATAAAACAAGCAAACACACACACACACACACGCACACACACGCACACACACACACACACACACACACACACACACATACTCGGGGATAGAGAGCAAAGCAGATCTACTCAAACCAATCGTATCCTTGGGACAACCCCCAACCCAACAACCCAACAAACGAATGAACGAGCGGACCATTTGCTTCACGATTCGAGTGGCTGCGTCTGTGACCCTCTCCTCTGAGACCTCCCCTGCCTCCACAGACCGCATCACGTCGAAGTTCTGTTGTGAGGGCATACATTGGTCGAGGCCTGCGGGTGGGTACCGGGGAGGGAGGGAGGCGGAATGAAGGGCCATCCATCCATCCATGCTTGCAAGAATGACATTTACCTCCAGCAGAAGTCTGAAACAAACAAAAATTCTTCTTGCGCATTGATCGCAATCTACTGTCACGCAGACACGCAACATTCATCAAGCTCTTCGAAGGCACGGGGGGGTTGATGACCCAGGAATGACCCGCAGTCAGTCGGCACTAACAACACCAACAATGACAACGTACGCCAAGAAGACTCTTGAGCGGAGATGGGGGAGTACATCCATTGCAATTAATGTCTGCATAGGATTGAAAAAGGAGGCGAGAGGATCCCTTCCTCCCTTCCTCCCTTGCCACCTACCTGCGTTCAACCCTGTGGTGGCATTTCCGAACTCCGCCCACCAGTCTGTCATCACCCATCCCTCGAACCCCAGGTCTCCTTTCAGAAGACCCTTCAGAGTCTCTTCGTTCTCACACGCATAGCGCCCGTTGATCAGGTTGTAGGAGCACATGAATGACCCCACACCCGCGTCCACCGCACCCTCAAAAGGCACCAGGTAAATCTCCCTCTCTGTGGTCATGTCAATCTGTGAATCCGACTTTTGTCTCCCACTCTGACCCGGGCCCTCAGCTTCATTGTTGATGAAATGTTTCGCACACCCCACCACCTTCTCGCTCTGCAACCCCCCCACCATGGCGCGGGCCATGTAGTAACCCAGGATCGGATCCTCCCCCACAGAGTATTCGAAATTCCGACCCCCCCACGGGAGACGGTGGATGTTCAACCCAGGGCTCAGGGCGATCCCCGCGCCCTTTGCCCGAAATTCCTTCCCCATCGCGGCCGCCACTCGAGAGACAAGGCCGGGGTCCCAGGAGGAGGAGAGGGTCAGACCACTGGGGAAAGACGTCTGAAGACCTGCCGGGGCCCTGGGTCCTGCGGGACCGTCCTGCATTGTGCCAACAAGGAAGGGAGCCTCTTTTTTTGACTTCGAGTCATTTGCCGTCTCCTTGTTGATACCGAAGACTCCAGTGAAGCTCAGACCTTCAAACTCCTGTCCGTAAAGCAGTTGTACTTTTTCTGCAAGAGACAGCGAAGAGACAATGCGTTTCGCCGCTGTGTCCGCTGACTCTGAAGAGACTCCAGAAACGGAGACGGCGACGGAAGAAAGAATCACCGTCACGAGATAGAGGACTGTCATCATCTCTTCTTCAGCACTTTCTTGGTCTCAAAAAATCGGCTCCTGACGAGCAAAATGTTCTGATTGTGCGCAGCAGGAGGCATTCACCCGGCACACGTACAGCTTCAGACTTAATTGTCTTTTACATTTGTTAATTTTCGTAGGCTTTCGATGCAGAACATGCATGGGAATTGGCGCGCGATGCGCGCCGAAGTAGCGTGTACAAACTTTGCATGTGTTTTGTCACCCGGCCTTGACATTTTTTGAGCAAAAAGTGTCAGGATGCATGTAGGATACATGTTGCATGAAACTCAACTATAACTCCCAATGTTGGAGAGAGAATGTTGGAGACAGACACAAGGAGAAATCACTGGTCAGTACCTTCTCCGTCAACTCATTGAAACACCAGAATCAGGAAGGAGGCACAGCTGGGGAAGTATGCGGTGAGAAAAGCTTCTTCCATCTCCAACAGGCATGGAAGATCCAGTATTCTTTGAATTTATTTCACTTGTTAACACAGTTTATCACCTAGCATATCACAGTGTCGCTTTGTCCAGGTCCGTCCTCATATTTTTTTCCTTGTTACATTCATTTTACTCTCTTGCCTTTCCGAAAGAAACGCTCGTTCGGGGGAATGATCGATCATAGGTCAAAGAAGCGACGGAGTTCAAAAGCCCTTCAAAGATCCACAGGAGGCTTCCCACTTTTTTGGTTGGTCCAATATGTCTCAAGAGCTCTGCCTCTTGGAAGTGGGATCAGTAGAGGAATGAGAGTGCTATGTCGAAAACCCAAACCGTCAAGTAAGTGGACAGTGGACTTTTCGTTGTACAGCGGAAGCGGAAGATTCCTGTAGTTCTTCCATTCCCTCAAACACAAACACCTTCCCTGCCCCAAAGCACCAGGCCACGCCTGGCTCGAAGTCACTAAATTACGTGCGATTGGAAGAGAGAGACAGCCTGGAGGAAACTTGGTAAGTGGTCGGTTTTGGAGACAGAGGCAGCCCAGATCACAGGGGAGTAATTCCGAGACCTCTCTCCCCTGTGAACCTACCCTCTCCCCGTACTCCTCCAGGAAGTTAAAATTAACGCCGACAGAAGGCTGGGAAGAGGAAAGAGAGAGAGAGAGAGGAACAGGTTCACAGGGTTGAACAAGGGCAGGGTGGGCAAAGCTCCGTGCGGGTCCCTAGGCGGGTCTACACGTCCTTACCATGCTTTCGCAATGTGGTCGTGGCAAGTATCATCGTTATCTATCTGGTCAGCACTCAATGGTCTGGGCTCAATCTGACTGTTATTCTTTCTTGAATCTTTTTTCTGCTTTGCAGTCTTTGACTAGTTTACTGCTTCTCTTCTGGTCCCTCTATGTCCCTCTCTATTAATTAAATTTGAACCGGTCCCGTATTCGCAACCGCTTGTTCATTCCTGTGTGGTTGCTTTATCCAGACAGCTCCAAAGCCTCACAAAAGTGATAGACAGCTTTAGACATTTACCTAATCATCTATTCATTTGTCGGATTTCTTCCTAAGCTTTTTTCCTTTCTACCTTCCCTCAATTCTTCTTTTTCCTCTTATCCACCTTTCGATAGACAGAATCAGATAGATATAAGGGTAAACGGATGGACAGATGGGCAGACAAGCAAGCAAGCAAGCAAGAATTCAGAGTAACAGATAGACAGCCAGTCATTTGGACAACCTAAATATTGCTTTTTTCTTCTTTCTATTTATTTTTTTCATTCTTGTTCAGAGAAATAATTAAAGAGACAGACTTGTAGTAGACAGAAAAAGTCTGACAAACAAACAAACAGACACGTAGTAGATAGAGAGACAAACAAACAAACAGACACGTAGTAGATAGAGAGACAGGCAGACAAATGTGCGTGTTGGTGTGTGTATTCGTAGGTTGGATCTATAAGTGAGCTATACAAAGAAGTGAAAAGGTAATACGTACAGCTAGTAAGTGCCTCTTGCTACTCGCTAGTCAATACTGCTCAGGTTGCTTTACATACCGTTGGAAAAATTCGTTCACTAACTTGAAGTCTAGACTTGAAGTAATTTTCTTTCCTTTGATATTGCAGGTCATGATGCCTGGTCATCTGTTCGGCTCTTCTGTACGCGTTCAGCTCATGGTTACCCTTGATTGATTTGATTGATTGATTGATATGTTCCGCCCTAGGGCCTTCCCGCTATGTCTATCTGTCGCCAGAGCTAGCAGGGCGACCCTTGCCAAACAGACCTTTTTTCTGTGCAGGGGGGGGGCGACCTTTATGTGGGTGCGGGGGGCGACGGGGGGAGTTTCAGAAGAGCCGAGCAGTTCTCCGGGTTATGACTTTGACGGGGCTCTGCAGAACGAGAGGGAGAGCAGACAAGAGGAAGAGAGAAAGTTCGCATAGAAACTTGTAGATGTGCAAAGAGATGCCACAGTAGCACTGGAGAAGAAAGGATAAAAAGAAGAGCCCTAGGAAGAGCCCCCCAAGCAGACACTGTCAGGAGGCAAATATTAATCAACCGACCGACCGGAAGTAGTTGTATAGCAGCGTGTTCCAGCTCTTCTCGAAGTAGGCATCAACAATAGCTGAGAGACAGCCTAACTCTTCTACCAGCCGAATACAGTTCTGCAAGATTAATCATCTATCACACACGTACAGTACGCTTCCTTCATTCCGATCGTTCGTTCCAGATTTTTCCCTGAATTCTCTCCCAAACTACTTACAGGCTGCCTTCAAGTTTTATTATTCTTCTTCATATGCGAAAAGAAAACGACTCACAATCAAAGGTTATGTTGATGGGAAGTATGAGGGCAGGGCACTTCAAAATATGAAGGCATCTTTTCTCTTCTCTTCTATGACTCTGAACGCTCCTTTCCCTTTCATCTCTCTAGCAGCACTTTGTTTTGTCCGTCCGTCATCGCATCGATCGCTTTGCAATGTGTTCGTCGGCTCCTTGCTTCAACGATTTAATTCTTTCCCTTCCAACTTTTTCTCCCTCCCTTAATTTCTTGATTCTTTCTCTGTTCACACATGCCTGCAGGAACATCTGCAAGGAGATCATCACGATCGCGGGTCTGTCTAACCAGATCCAGTCACCCCCTTCTCTGGAGACAAGGCCCCCGGTATCTGCAGATTCATCTTCTTCCTCTGCAGCTGCGGGAAGATCGGAAGGCCCAGGCCCAGGTTGTTCACTTTTACTACAGCTGGCAGTGCTGATAAAGACGTCGTTCCTCTCCAAAACTGCAGAGGCATTAAGGCCAGCCCAGACCAACTCAGAGCCAGACGCTTCACCAATAAGCATCGCGAAGACCACCGAGTCAGTCAGTAGATCCTAGAGTAGATCAGTCCGTCGATTTAATACAGACTTTTCGGTCCAATCATACTTATTGAGCGCCCGGCTCGGCTCTCTCTTTCTACTCTTAATAACGTTCGAGCACGTTGTGTACATTGTTGAGCGCGTGGCATTCCATGCGGCTTTTTTTTGGCGTGAAGTGATCAGTAGAGCTCCTCAGAGACTCGCTCATATACATTGATCTTGCTGTGTTTGGTCGGTCCGCAGGTTTACGCACGTGGCTACCGACCTCTTGTGTTCGGAAACTACCGCTATCACCGAGTCAGTCTCAGATCGATCATCTCACTCAAATCGCGTTCGCAAATAGAATTGGAGGGCTTGGTTTGTTGGCTCCTTCGCCTGTGCTTTGGATGCCTAACATTGAGAGAGAGAGAGAGAGAGAGAGAGAGAGATGCTCAAAAAATCCTGCTCCTCTTTCAGTACCGGGTTTCTTCAAGGAAAGAGAGGAAGAAAGATGCCTTTCCTCCCCAGATTTGCGCTTCAAGCTTGAAAAATGAGAGCCGGCCAGAAAGAAACACGCCCTCTGATCTGATCTGAATGAAAAAAAGACCGATCGATACTGATGTGCTCTCAGAGAACCATTGCGAGTTGAGTTGTTTGGGGTTTAATGTATGCTTTGATCGACCAGTCTTTTGAGGGCCCCTTCACGTTTGCTCTCTTTTCAGTTTTTTTTTTGACGTGAGTGTATCTGTCCTGTTCCTTTCCACCTCCGTGGTTGCCCTCAGAGTAGTTTTGGGCCCCCTTCCTACCTGAAGCTCCCTTCACCGACCTTCTCCTCCCTATTCTGTCTCTCTCTCTCTTCTGTCTGTGTGCCTAAATCCCACGCAGCGAAGCTTTGCAGGGCCATCTGAAAGCTCTGTAGCGGACGTCAAACTCCCTGGACTTGAGAATATGGACCTTTCGCCCTGGCCCACCAAAGATAAATGGAGAGGATTAAGAATATTGCGCGCCGCCATTATATATACGAGCGGCGGCGGCGACGCCTTCGCTCATTCTCGCGCCCGGGAGCCCGACATGAGTATCAAAGCAAACAAGCGTACACAGGTGACTTCCGGGACCGACTCTATGGAGCAGGCCATGGAAGTCTGTACGACAGCTTGCCAGGTCTAGAGTTGCAGGCCGCGTGATTCGATCTTGGAGATTAATTAGCCGTGTCCCAAGATTGCAGTCTAACAGTTTGAGAGCCCTTTGATAGATCGATTGACCTTCTAGGGATTTAGCATTTTCTTCTTTTTACTTCTTCTACGTTGCTATGTACCGAACCTAAGACTGGTCCTAAGTATCGTGATGTGTCCTAATGTGTTCTAGCTTGCATCGTGGTTATGCCTTATTATGCCACTGGAAGGCCCAGGAAGCACCGTCTGTGAGAGGGTTTGAAAGGACCCCCTTTCTAACACTTTCACCGTTTGAGATTTAATTCTTCTGGGCCGGCGATTAATTTTTAATACTTTAATTGGTCGTCTTTTGGTGAATTAAGGGTACAATAGCTAAATATTTATCTTAGTATATTTATCTTCCTTATAGTGCTATTATTTAATACTACTATCTACTACCATTATGGCAGGACGCATTCTCACGTACGTACTAGCTTACGCGGCGTTACGCCTAGGCCTATACGCCTAGGCCTGGGCTTACGCAGCCTGCAGCGGGCCCTGCAGCCCAAGCTGCGGGTTAAATTCTCTGTACAGCTGGTTTAGCACCTATATTTTAAACTTTTCTCGATATGTCTAGCGATATGTTTAAATTTCATAATTTTTAACTATATTTCTAATTCTAGTTCTAATTCTTTTTTAATTTATTAAATGGACCAGGTGCGCTCATGCAAACGAGACTTTAATTTAAGATATGACAAGACGTAGGGATGTAGGCCCTCAGCTAGTCGTAGCTAGGATCAGCTCTTACATACGGATAAAGGTTCTGTCATGCATGAGTAGTTCTGCTATCTCTATTCTATAAGACAAACAACCGATATCTTCATTGAGACTGCATGCTGCACAATTAATTCCCGGCCATGCAGTATGTATACATGCGCCCTACGCACGTTATGTGCGTGTACTTCATTTTATCCTGACACAACTGCTTGTTAGACCTTCACAACGCTACGTGCCCCCTCCCTCCAGAGTGGCGTCCCGCCACTTCATCAGCATGAGGCAATTTGATCTTAAAAAGGCGCGGTCCATACAGAACGGTCTTGAATCTATGCAAATCACCTCAAGCCATTTTTTTCCTCTTCCAGCCTTTGCTGCTGATTAGGCATATGACGACTAATTCCAAAGCAGGCTCTCTTTTTTCACATGAAAAGTGGAATGAAGAATCGTTCACAGGATTTGAACCTGGAATGCAGCAGCACATAAGATGAACTGTTTCTTTGATTGGCTAATCCGTAGCCAATGCAGTCACCTCTGCCTACTTCAACTCTTGTTCTCTCTTTTTTTCGATCGATCTGAATGTTTGCCTTATTTCAGCCATCATGCTGCACAAACAGAGTCTTCCCTTTCTGGCCGTCACTCACTGTCAACTCTTCTTCTCTTTCTCTCTATGTTTTCTCTTCTTATTGCGTGTCACCTGCTCTTCTGTCTCCTCCCTTCCTCTCACCTAGACCGTGCCCCCTTCCTCCAACGCCGCGTCCCGCGGCTAAGCAAAAGCACGCAATAATTGAAACGATCACCGAAAAAAAAAAATCCTGCCGAGCGCAGACAGACATTCCCTTATCAAACCAAACGACAACCACTGCGAGAATTCGATCCCCCAGGGTAGACAAACAGACCAAGATGACTCAGTCTGTTCAAACGAAAAGAACGAATGCAAACAGACGAGATCGGACAGTTATGCAACAAGACTAAACAGAGACACACGCCGTCTCCATGCCTGCATGATCAGTAACACTTACTATGTTACATCCCCATCAATTGTCTCTTCCCTGCACGATGCCTTCTGCTTACTCTCCTGCTCAGTAAATGGGCATTCCCATCGTATATCGTGCCCAAGATTCTTGGAAAAGTGCCTGGACAGACGGAGGCAATTCTTCCACTCTGTACCCTTCGTGCTGTGTGTTCGGTGTGTACTCTTGATCGGATTGATGGATGCTGCTGATTCTCCTTGGTGGGGCAACGCTTCTCAGCGGAGGCGTGGAACTCCCAAGCCCCCTTGTTTCTCGCACACCTCCCATTTTGACACATCCACGGAGGCGAATGGAGCCACATCTACGAGGAGCGGTCTCCAAAGCTGGCAAAGGTTCTCTAAGGCGAGGCACTGACTGATTGCCAAAACCTCTCGCCTCTGTCTGCTCCTGTCGAATTGTTTTGATTTCAGCCCTCCGCGTCTCTTGCTTCTTCCACTCTTTTCGCGTCTCCTTCCTCTCTTTACGGCCTTGAAGGATAGCCGCTCTTCCTATTACGTTCTGCACTGTAGATCCCCTACGCAAACCCGTACGCACACAAACGCTCTCCCCCTGCGTCTGCACAGCTACCTTCTGAGGGGAACCACCAAGGGTCGTCTGGTGATCCCCCGTTTGAGTTTGTCTGATTGCATACAACTGTGCTTGGTGTTTAGCTTCTTTCTTTCTCTTCCTCTTCCTCTGCTGCTTAGCGGTCCTCCTTTCGGCTCTTCTTGGTTTCTCCTGCGTTTGCAAAGTGGAGTGCAGAACACCAAGCAACATGGGAACTACCTCTTCGTTCTATAAATGTCCCCCGGCTGGAGCAATCATAGGGGGAAAATCAGACGGACCCATAGACTGCATCTCCAGCTGCATCTCTCCACTTGCGGGATGGTGCATATTCATGTCCTCCTGGTCTGTCGGTCGACCAGTGTATAAAGACAGGTCTTCTGTCTCTCTCACTTCTCCTCTGCTATTCCCTGATGCTCCTACGAATGTTCTTGGGGGCAGAGTACGCAGACCACTCACTTCTGTCTCAACATACTCTTCCTGACTGGGTGGGGTATCAGGAACGGACGCCACAAGCCTCCACCTACTTCCTCTGTATGGGCTCTTCTCTTTCTTTCCATCTGCCTGCGATGATGGCAATGCGGACAGACGATCTGCACTTTTGTTTTTCTTCCCCGAAGATGTCATCAACTTTAGTGCATTCTCTTCATTCGTCTTGCTTGATTGCTTGCGGGCCCAGGCTCTTCCCGTCATCCTTTTGCTTCTGCGAGTCTTCTTCTTCGTGACACCTTCTGTATTGGTGGAGGGCGGTGTTGTTGGAACGGAAAAGTTGGGCTTCTGCCGGGACTGCAGAGTCTCTAAGTTGCCCCTTGCAGCAACAAAGAGCTTTTCTGCAAGTTCTTTTCCTTCGTTGAGAAGGGATTGACCGTTCTTGTGTACTTCGAGAAAAGAGACATGCTTGAATTTCTCGAGTCTTTCGACAGCAAGAACGAACTCCACGAAGCGATCAGGCACCGACATCAAAATAAACTTTCAAGGAAAAAGAAAGACGTAGTTCTCTACTGATTACGGACTTCAAGATGTGGCTGCGTGCAGGCAACAAAAGTTAATCCGTAACTTTGCACTCGTACAGCAGAAGATGGACTGTTCACATGTTCAATCGATGAAACGAGAGCATACAAACCCACTGAGGCCAGTTCAGGCTCTCGCTACCACGTAGGGATGTAGGCCCTCAGCTAGTCGTAGCTAGGATCAGCTCCTACATACGGATAAAGGTTCTGTCATGCATGAGTAGTTCTGCTATCTCTATTCTATAAGACAAACAACCGATGTCTTCATTGAGACTGCATGCTGCACAATTAATTCCCGGCCATGCAGCATACATGCATACGCCCTACACACGTTATGTGCGCGTACTTCATTTTATCCTGACACAACTGTTTGTTAGACCTTCACAACGCTACGTTAAGATATATACGATATGCATGATTTGTATTCCAGGAATCTTTGTGGTCCACTGACACTCAGGCTATTAAATACTAGGCTAGATATGCATGGGCTTACACCGGCCGATGAAGGTGGCACCGTGACAAAAGGCTGCCAAAAGCCACTGTAGGTTGCAAAGGCCTGACAGTCTGTAGAAAGGGAAATATCTTAAATTATCTTTTGTCATGCATATTACATTGCATAAGTAGAGGCATTCAAAAATGGAAAAAGACATCGTACATTTAAAATTTAAATTAAAAAAGAAAAAACACTATGTCTATATATTCATTTTTAGCCATAATTTCCCGGCCCCCAAAAAGGTTTTGGAGGGGGCGGGGGGGGGGGGGGGGGGGGGGGGGGGGGGGCAAGGGTTGACATTAGGGTTGATGGCCCAATGATAGGGAGGAAAAGTTAAGCACAAATCATTCAAACACTACAATATTATACAAATTTAAATTTTACGTAAAATAATATGGTAAAAATAAACAGGAGCTAGCTCAGTTGCAACGGCACTTACAACCTGCTTACAAGAATTAACGCATCGAGTGCATAGTCTTTCTCCTTCCCTAGCTAGCCCTAACTCCCTCCACTTTAGTCATTCCTTTTAACAGCATAATGCACGGCGCATATCAATATCGGAATATCGCTCGAATTCCTTAATTATCGAATTCAACCTTACCCTGAACTCAAACAGATGCGGACTTTGGCACTTACCCTGAAGCACCTGATCAGGGATTCCCTTGCATGACCGTCACATACCCTCCCCCTCCCCCCCAAGTTATTCATGCAGCGCATGCAGGTCGGTCAACTAGAGTTCAAATCGCAATTAAGCAAGCTCCCTCGATCGTTTCCACAGTCCCCCCCCACCTCGATGCCATTCGATCAGGCGGGTTGCATCAGTTGGAATTAAGGAAAAAACAATCCGTCGATCGAGAGCCGTCTGAAGAGAGAGAGAAAGAGAGAGAGAGAGAATTAAGGAAAGAATTTCAGGCACCTCTCTGCCTTCCCTCCCTTCTCCAGGATCATCTCGACCTGTCGGTACAGAGCCAGAGAACATGCATGCAGATGAGCGGAGAGGGCACGAATGGAAAAGAGACAAATTTAAAACAGGAAGAGAAGTTGCGGACAAACATTCGCAGCAAGTCTACTTAAATTACAAGATCGATCGAGATCGATCAATCGATCAGTCTTTCTCTGCCTCTCTCCTCTTTTTGAACACACACACACACACACACACACAGAGAGAGAGAGAGAGAGAGAGAGAGAGAGAGAAAGAGAGGGGGAGAGAGAGAGAGACAGAGACAGAGGTCATTCCTGCCGGATCAGACAATACGGTCAGCTCGACGGAATGACAGACAAAAGGACGGAGGCTAAAATAAACAGAAAAGAAGGAAAAAATAAAGGAAGAACAAGTCCCTCTCTCTCACCCCTCTCGTTTCTGTCTGTCGCTTTCTTTCTACGCCTGGCTAGTCTCGTCTCTCTCGTCTGGCGTCACCGACAGACAAGTCGGTTTCTGCCCCCCCCCCCCCTTTTCTCCTATCCCTTTTTGCCCTTCTCCCTTTCTTCAGGCAGGCAGAAGACAGTCCAGACAGGCCCCGGCCCGCCCGTCCTTCTGCTGCACATACATAGACACGGATAGACCCTTAGGCCCTTGCTTGCATGTCTCTTTTCTTTCCTTTCACTGCGCACTGGTCCTCTTGGTGGTGGGAGGAAAACTCCCTTCCTTCCTTCAACCTGCGTGCCTGTCTGCCTGTCTGTGAGTGTGGAGGGGGGCAGCCCTCAGGAAGAACGGACCGATCTTGCAAGGCTCCCGCCTTCCGTTCCTCTCCCCTCCCCTCCCTTTCCTTCCCCAATTTGAAAAGACAATTAACAGAACTTCTACCAGAGAGAAGTCGATCGAGCCACACTTTGCGTGCAGCACAGTTGCAGGTCAGGCAGAGAGAGAAAGAGTCAGGCTGCTTGCCTGTTCATGTGGCAGAGTGATTGCAAGGAAGAGTAACTACAGGACTGAGTGATGACAGGGAACGCGCAAGCAACCAACCAAACAAACAAGAAGTCAAACAAACACACAGACAAACAGACGGACGACCTCAGCTCGCTTGCCTGCCGGGTCGAGTCGTCGTCTCCTCCGTCATCTTCCTTTTCGTTCTTTTTCCTTTTCTTCTTGTTTGTTTTTCTGCTTCTTCAGTAAGCTCCTTTTCTCCTTTCTTTTTGTCTTTTCTTCCCTCTTTGCTCCGAAGACAAGCACAAGAAGAAAGTGACACAGCAACAGAGAGGAGCAGGAGCAGCAGGGGGAGGGAAGTCAGCGCGACGAAAAGCAAACAAGCAAGCAAGGAAAAAATCTGCTTGATCGAATCGTACTTATTCCTTCCTTTTCCTTTTCTGCCAATACATGTCCGTTCATCTTTCCGTCCATCCATCCAGCGTCCGTTCATACAAGTTGAAAGGGGGTGGGGCACTGAATTCGTTCGTTCTCTTCTGAATTGCTTGGTCGGTCTACCATGTCATGCATGACGTCTGGCGATCTGTATGTCACTCTTTCTCTATGCAAATCAATCTACCTGTGTCTTCATGTGCTATCTGTACCTCAACGAGACGCGATGGCCCATTCTCTTCATCTTTTTGCGCCTGTTGATCCAGCTTCTCTTTCCCATCGGGCGGCACATCATTTCTGTCTCTCTCTCCCTCTCTATCCCCGTCTCTGTCTCTGTCTCTGACTCTCTCCCCGACGCATTAGAGTCAGGACACCTCTCGTCTGACTGCTCTTCCCCTTCCTCTCTCTGGGCCGCCCGTTGACGCCTAAGCTCATCCTGCACACACACGCAGGGGGCGGGAGCAGGAGGGGGGAGGAAAGAGAACATGAAGTGAAACAGAAATATAAATCCACAAGAGCGACCGAAAAGGAATAGAGAGCATCCCCCCTCTCTCCCTCCCTCCTCGAAGGAAGAAGTGAATTTTCCTTCAGTTATACAGATTCTCAGCAGGGAGGGAGGGAGGAAGGACGTTTGCTTGAATGGGTTCAATGAGCAATGGGGGGAAGTTTGCACGCATGCGGGACTCTCACACGTGCAGATGGGTGGAAGAGCCGAAGCAGCGAAAGGCAAGAGAGAGCAGCAAGGACTGCGAAGGTGTATGTACAGAGACGAACCTCCCATTGGATGAATCGATGTAGGTAAAAAGGCAGTGCACAGATGGGCAGAGAAATAGCGACACATAGAGACAGACAGACAGGCAAACCAGACGTTTCTCTTTCTTTCTCCTCCCTTCTTTTCATGTAGACGGACAGCAGACAAAAAAAGAAACACAAAAGAAAGAACCACCGAGTCACTCAAACCACGTGGGCAGAAAGATGGACGGAAAGATGGCCGCACCTTCTGTGGATGGATCAGGATGGATCAGTCAAGTGAGTGCGTGGCTCTTTTGTATGTGGGGGGCGTCTGGATGCTTATTGCTGATCGAAAGAGCGTGTGAGTGAATATGTGAGGCAACATTCAGTCAGAGCCCACAGAGCTGTGCGTATCGATGGAACCATTCGATCATTCTTCAGGAATCAGGAGGAGGGAAAGAAACCATGCTCTCCTAGGTAGGTCCGGGAGGGAGCCTGCACGTGCGCCCACCTGCTGCTGCTGTCGCTGCCGTATTGAGTCATCCAGCTCAGCCCAGTGCACAGGCAGCAGCACCCCGCCTGTCCTCCTGAAGTCTCCAGACAGCGTCGAGAAGAGAGACCCGGAATCATCCTCAGAGAATCTGGAAGATTCTGATACTGAGGCAGAAGAAGAAGAAGAACTGGAACTCGAGGAGGAGGACGAGCCTCCCCTTTCCTTTTCCTTTTCCATTTGAGACCGCATCTGCATCTGCACAGACCATTCCATCAGCCTCAACGGATGGACGCTAGAACATTTCTGTGCGGGGTAGATCTTCCCGTCTACCACAAAGCTGCCCATGAACTTCCGCTGCGGGATTTTTTGAACCTCCGTGGATGTGGCTGTTTGAGTGCTTGAATGAAGAAATCGAGAGAGCGGCACGCAAGGAGGGCACCGAGCAGCCAAGGAGCTTGCTGCTGCAGCCGAAGCAGAAGCCGACGAGGCTGCGAGGACGTCCAGACCTTTCCGCAGCATGGAGACAGATTCAAACAAGAACAGTGAAGAACAAAGGCCGGGAAATTAAGGTGGCGCAGTCACGTGCACGAGCTTTCTTTATCTATACGAGATTGCTTCAGATTGAACAACCTCCTGTGCTGAGTATCCAGAGTTCGTATGCAGGGATCGAAGAGACCAGAACGAAATCGAAAAATCAGTCTGGAATTCTGTTGAGTCGACCCTTCCCGTCTCTCTATGGATCGATGCTCACTCCGAGTCAAAGCACACTTGCACTAAAGTGTAAGACACTTCACAAACTGCAGGCGAAAGCCGAAGTACATTATGTTTTCCCTCGCTGTCCCATGACACCGAGAAGGCGCAGACATGTGCAGACGTACTCTCGAATCCTCAAAGATCTTCTTCACAAAGTACGCGGCAGATCGCATGCAGATCGCTGCGTGACGTCGACTCGCGCACGCAGCTCGACGCGCGCGTTGACGCACGCAAGAACCTGCATGCACGCTTTGCGGCCCGGCCGCGTTCATGCGGGGACCGGCCGCGGGGCTCGCGCCCCCATGCATCGAAGGTCCGGTCGATCGGCGCGAAGGCTCTCTGGCCGTCTCCATTCAGGGGCCGTCTCGTCTCGGAATGCACAGTCGGGAGTTCTTACAAAGGTCCAGCAAGAACGTCCAGCTGTTTTCGAGATGCCGAAGCCTCATTTGTCTCTCATCCTCCCTCACCAACCCCTGTATTCGCATAAACCTTGCGGGAATCCGAAATTGAAGGGAGAGCGTTAATTCAGCCACTGTCATTCGACTCGATCGTGTGTGAGGCGCTACCCTCGCCCCCCTCCGTCCCTTTTGATTTTTTGTTTGGGTTCTCCGTTTTTGTGGGGGACTGAGCAAGGGCGTGCAGTGCAGTGCAGTGATTAACGGCGTCTCTTGTTGTAGCGAGTCAGAAAGAAGGAGAAAGACGTTTGAGAACGAAGTTCAGAGAGTAAAGAGAAAACCCAGAAGAGACGTCTCACGACAGACGGCAGAACGAAGAGAGCTGATCGAGGTGAAGGCAATGGACGTCCTCTGTCGGGGATGTCATTCCTCCTCCGACCGGAAGAACGGAAATTGTGTCCAAGTCCAAGTCTCCTCATCCTCCTGGGGGTCTTCCAAGCGTCTGAGGAGGGTCGCCCTCGTGTGGGCCTTGGCTGTCAGTGCGACCCCCGTGGGTGGTGTGAGTGCAGAGAGCACCTTCGAGTCTGTCCCCGCAACTCAAAGAAGCCGAAGGGATGGTGTGTCCGCAGACAGGCACTGGTCTTCTTCTTCCGCTTCCACTTTGGGTGCGTTCTTGACGTCATGTTCGACCGGACAGCTGAGGGGGGTGAAGTCTTCATCCGCACTGGGCGGAAGGCAGAGACGCCGACGGCCTGAAGTGGGAAGTGGAAGAAGAAGTGAGCGAGGGGGCGTTCCAGTGAACGCAATTTTGACATCAGAAGGAGACGGGCGAGGTGAAGGAGAAGTTTTCGTGTCGAGTGCTTCTTCCTCGGCTTCCTCCTTTTCTCCTGCTTCGCCCTCTACTCCTGCGGGGCTTCCTTCTTACACGGAAATTTTGTGGCTGATTGGAGGGACCACCGTGACGCTGCTCCAAGGTCTGTCTGTCTGGGTCTGTCTGTCTGTCTGTCTGTCTGTCTGTCTGTCTGCCTAAGAAAAAAAGAAATCATACGGTCTCTCCGTCTGTCTCTTTGTCTGGCTGCCTGGATGTTTTTGCTTTATGCGGGTTCATGGGGGGGTAGTTGTGTGTGGTTCTGCGTTTGTTTGTGAGGAGGCGGGAGGCACGTGTCAGGGGGGGGAATTAACGTTTTTGAGCTTGTGTTGATCGTGTGTGTAAATGGGGGGGGAGAAAGAGAAGGGGTGGGTCGGTAGAGAGAATTAGAAAGACAGAGGGACAGAGAGCCAGAGACAAAGACGAAGAGGGATACGGAGACGGACAAAGAGAGAGAATGAGAGAGTAGGTCGCTGCGTGGGTATGTGCATTGAAGCTTGGGTATGGTCGACTGACGATCCGTTAAGAGCGTTCTCTTCAATGATGTGCCTGCCGATAAGAGAGAATGAGAGAGAGAGAGATCGCATCCAGTTCCTTTCTTCCTTCGTTCCTCCTTTCCTTCCCTCCGCCCCCCCCGAATTGATTGATTGATCGATCAAATTCCTCCCTCCCTCCGCCCCTTTCTTAATTGTCGTCTTATCTGCCTGCCTGCGTGCGTGTATGCAGACTCTCTGATTACAAGCATCGACGCGGCGTGTGTGGGTCTGAACTCGTCGTTGGAGCTCGCGGCCATGTCCCCTGCAACTCAACTGGTCCGTGTGTGTGTTGCCTGCCTGCCTGCCAGCCTGTCTGTCTGTCTGTCTGTCTGTGTGTGTGTCTGCCTGTCTGCCTGTCTATTGGGATCTCACGGTTTCTCATCATCAGGGAATAAACCAAGCAGGGAGAATTGAGACTCCGCCCACGGATCCGATCCCTCAGCCGTCGACCCACTCAGCTGAAATTGTGTGTGTGTAAGTGTGTGTGTGTGTGTGTGTGTGTGTGTGTTTTTCTGAGTGTGTGTGTATGTGTGTGTATGTGTGTGTGTGTGTGTGTGTGTGTGTGTGTGAGTGCACGCAGGTTGTCTGCCTGACCTACCTCTGTTCGTTTATGTACCCAGCGACTTTAAATTTGTACGGAAAGTGGTTGGCCCTCGGGAATCGTAGTGCTTCGACGCGTGTGCTGAGCAACTCCCTCTGGCTGGGCGCTTCTTTTGGTATCGTCCTCGGGTCTCTCCTCCGAGTGTTGGGACTCCCCGCACTTTTGACTCTGAACTCAAAGAGATCACTCGAAGTCATCCCGGCGGCTTTCTCGTCAGTTCAGTCAAGCAGCACACACACATACATACATACAAGCAAGCAGATAGACAGACAGACAGACAGACAGACAGACAGGCAGGCACCTCTGACGCACTCCATACGAATGGCTCGGAAAATGAAATGAACGGGCCGGTGCGGGGGGTGGGGTTTTGTTGAGTGCCCTCTCAGCTTTGCTTTCCGGGCCAGCGAGGGGGGACTTTGAGGGAAACTTTTCCTTCGTTTTTGTTTTCATTCCTCGAGGGAGGGCGGGAACATGTTTGATTTGTTGGCCGTTTCGCTCTCGCTTTACTTACTATTTGGTGAAATATTTTCGTGAAAATTTTCACGTCTTTCTTCAGTCTCTTTGTCTTTCGGCCTGGCTGTGACCGAATGCACCGATCGAGGTGTGACCTGCCTGACCATGCAGGTCGTGTGCATGCATGCATGCATGGGTGTGCGTGGGTGGATGGCGGCATTGTCGGTTGCATGCATGGATGGATGCAGATACGTGAGGATTCGTGCGTGGAGTACGCCGGCTGCCATGTTGACCCTCTGCTGCAAGGCAGCGCTGATGGCTCGGAAGGACACACGGACGCCCTTCTTGGCAACTCTCGCGTCTTCATTTGTGAATTTGACAGGGGATCTGCTGATGATCTTCCTCTTCGGAATGGGCATTCGAGGTGAGAAGCAGGGGGTTCTGGACACGGCCTGTTCTCTCTCTCTTCTCTGTGTACAGGTGTGTGTGTGTGTGTGTGTCCGGAGAAATGGGCTAATGTCGGACACTCACGAAATGGGCAAATTAAGGTGTGCGTAAAGGATTCAGAGAAGCGAAAGGGGTGACGAAGAAAGCTGAGGAGCTCCTTCGATCAGGCACACATCGACATCATTGGCTTTCTTTCTTTCTTTGTGTCTCTCGCCTCCCCTTTCTTTACGATAACCCTCTTGCTTGCTGTCTGACTCTCTCTCGGCGTTTGTTTCTGCAGGTGCCGCGTGGGCCACCGTTTTTGCTGAGTGGACCACAGCGGTTGTTCTTTTGTTTCAGCTGTTCCGCGTCTCCTCCGCAGCGGAAAAGGAAGAAGCGGAAGAGACGGGGAGGGGAGGAGGGGAACCTCCACTCCGCCTGTCAGAGTCCATCAAGACCCCCCCCTCCGTGGGAGACACACTGCAGTTTGCGAAGTATGCCAAGTCGGGTCTTCCCACATTCATCTTCAAAGTGGCCTTCTACATGAGCATGACGCACGTGGCCTCCTTTTTTGGGAACGTGGCCCTGGCTGCACATCAGGTGGGCCGCTTTCGTTCCTTCTCGGAGACACGCACGAGCACACACACACAGACACCTTCTCGTTTGTTTCTGACTCAGACAGGAAAACCATGCATGCATCAAAAAGAAAGAAGTAGAGGATTTCGATGGATAGCCCTGCAGGAGATTAAGGGGGGGGAGTTTTCTTCAAAGCTTGCTGTCATGCAAGCGGAGGGAGGGAAGGTCACTTCGTGGAAGGACCTGATTCATTCCAGAACATTCAAGGAGGGAGGGAGGGAAGGAAACTTGGTGGCCTTTTTGTCTTCATTCCTGCTTGTGTGTGTCATCGTCTGTATATTCCCATTGATTGAATGCAGGAGTACTCATCTCTCCTCCCTCTCCGTCCCTCCCTCTCCGTCTCTGCCTCCGATCTTGCATGAGCGGATTCGATCCATCTCTTCCCATGTCTTTCTGTGATGCTCTCTTGCTCTCAATTGATTCGCCTCCCTGCGTTTGCATGATTAACGATATCCTTTTGCCGATATTCTTTTGCACTCTCCCTGTCTCCCTGCCTCTCTCTCTCTCTCTCTCTGTGTGTGTGTGTGTGTGTGTGTGTGTGTTTGTGTGCGTGGGAGAGAGAGCATGGATGATGCAGATAGGGAATCAGATCTATTTCGGTCTAACCTCCCCGGGGGATGCCGTGAACTCTGCCACCCAGTCCTTTGCCCCCCTGGTTCTCTACGGAAGGCCGACGACCAATGAGGAGAAGGGCGAAGGGACGGAAACTCCAGAGAGACCTCCTGTCAGAGGTCCGTCAGTCACTCACTCAGTCAAACACTCACTCACTCTCTCGTCAGGCGAGGAGAGGATGCGGATCATCTCTCAGACAACACAAAGAAAGTATAGTAGCATCTAAACAAACAAACAAACGAACGAACAAAGAATTTCCCACAGGTCCAATTCGTCTGCCGCTAAATGTCAAGATGCAATTTCCACGCAACTGATGCTCCTCCTGAAACTTCTGGATGACGCAGCGTCCTGGCGTAGAGCCATGAACTCCCAAGAAATCAAAATGTATCTCTCGCGGCAAACTGGGTGAGAAATTCTGGCGATACTGTCAGAACGTCAAACCATCTTGTGGGCCAGGCGAGGAGCAAACAGAGCAGAAAGAGAGAGGGCTTGAAAGCATACAGACCGTCAGAAAAACAGACAGACAGACAGACAGACAGACAGACAGAGAGTTTGTGTGGAAAACGGAAAAAACAGAATCAGCCTGTCCGTCTCTCTGCCTGCAGGTGTCGCTGGAGCGGGTCCGCTCGTCCGGCGGATGTTTACAGTTGCCGGGGCTCTTGCTGGGTCGGTGGCTGTGGCTGCGTACCTGGGTCCTCTGGTAGCGGGGCGTTTCTTCTCGACAGATGCGGCTGTGATCGCAGGTGCTCGGGATCTGGCGCCTTGGGTGGCCGTGGCGGCGGGGCTGTACCCCCTTCTTTGTACGTCAGAGGGGTTTTTGATCTGCATGGCGGACTTGGACTATATTCCGATGATGTATCTTTTTGCGTTCGTGTGTAATAGCTTTTTGCTGTTGAAAGTTTTGAAGGGAGCTGTGCTGTCGGGGGGCGTCTGGCCCTCCGGAGTTCTCGGCCGGGTCCTCGGAGGACCGGGGGCCGCAGGCGGGCCCCTCAGACTTCCCGTCGTGTGGCAGGTTCTCGGCATGTATCAGGTCAGAAAGGGGGCGGGGGAGGTGCCCAGCTAGGGAGAGAAAGCTAGGGATGAGAGCGCTGCGTTTTCTTTCGTGTGGATTTCTTTCTTTGTGCTTTTTCGAACGTTCCATCCATCTCCAGAGAAAGTCTTTTGAAGCGTTCTTTCTCTTTTCTGTTTGGAGAAACGGTGTCCTTCGATTTATTTTTTTGCGACCCGGGCCCTTTACGTGAGAACAGAATGGCCTTGTGGAGTCGATTCAGTTGGAGGGAGACAAGGTTGTGGAAGGAAGTCTGTGATGGAGTGAGTGAGTGTGTATTGTTGCGTGCGTGTGACTGTGTGTGTGGCTGGGGGCAGATATCTGTCTGTCTGTCTGTCTGTCTGTCCATGTGCTTTTCTGCCGTCCTCTTTTTCTGTCGTGTGAGAAACGGAGGGAAATTAAATGGAAGAAAGTAGACACTCTCTCTGCCCGTCTGACTGACTGCAAGGTGGTGCTGCATGGTTTCTCTGCGTGACTTCACGTCAACATGGGCCGGTGCAGTCTTTTTTTTGAAGCATCTCTCTTTTTGCATGCCCTTCTTTCTGTGCTTTCATCTCATCTGCAGATGTTCCGTATTCTCGCTTTTGGCAGTCGTGTTTTGTGGAATCTCCATTCTTCCAAGAAGATCATGAGAAAGCACGAGGAAGAGAGCAAAAGGGATCTCGACAGGCTCTCTGCAGTCGTCCCAGCAGAGGAAAAATTTCGAAATCATTCCTCCTCGTCAGACCGACGTCAAACGAGAGACCTCGACGATGAAGATGACAGACCGCGATGACGAAGGTGGCAGCCTGGCACTGCAGTCCTCGTAGACCCGATCAGACTTGAGTGAAAACTGGACACATACTGTGACCACAAGTCTACGACTACTTCAAAGGCTGTTACGCCACACGCGGCTCCGGAAAGTCAAAGTTCACGCGGTCCGGGAAAGCGGGTGTCGTCGAGGCACTATGAAGTCATCCCCGCAGTTACTAGCGCAGTTATCTCCGGCGTGAATCTCTGCAGTTCTACAGGGATTTCCCTCTTTGACTAGCTTTTTGAAGCGCGGAATAGCGCACTCGTAGTGAGCCATTGGCACCACAGAAGGAAGCACTGTCAGTCAAAAGGTTTATTTCATATACATACATATACATTCACAAATTAATAGTAGTCTATTTAATATCTAAATGTATTTTATTGTAAAAATTGACCTACATTTTTATCCTAGTTTTTATCATAATTTAATTCCACTGGCATAATATCAAAAATTGAGCAAAAACATATTTTTATAACTTTCGTGTATATAGCCTGAAAGAGAGATTTAAAAAAAACTGGTGTGGGCTGCACTAAGGGCTGCATAGGCTATAGTCCATGAAGTAGTTAAACTAAAACAAGTATTTTTTAAAACGCTGGACGCCTCTAGAGACGCTTAAAGAGACGCCTAGAAATACGTACGCCCGATGGCGTATGATGATGATGATCAACACTACAACAACAGTCCTAGCCTAGTTACAGCGCCTATATGTACACCCGGCCTAGCCTCAGGCTGTATTGTTTCAACCCATCCACTAATAGAAATCTGCAATGTGCTGGTGACAACTCACGCATCCCAGGAGGAACGTACCAGCCGGGTAACGGCCCGGGTTCCGAGTTTCTTGTGTCAACTGGCTCGCTCACGATAGCTATCCCCTTCCTTTTCTTTTCCCTCCTCCGGCTCCTTTCTTTCCTTTTTGCGCATCCCCTGTTTGCTGTAGAGAAGCGGAAGAGGACGAGGACGAAGATGATGAGGAGCCCGCCTCGCCCGTTTCTGCACGGCCCAAGAAGACTTGTGCCTCTCCCCCCTCAACCCCCTCCTGCCCAAACTGAGACGAATTCTCAAGCGCTTCAATTTCAACCAACAGGTCCTCACACTTTTGTATCAAAACCTTCGACGCATCCTGCATGATAAACCCCCCACAGGGACAGACACGTACCAGGTAAACACAGCGAGAACCATCGATTGCATTCATTCTCTGAAATAGCCTCTCAACACTCGCCGTGGCATTGAAGAGTTTTGTTCGAGTCAGCAATTTCATGATGCCTCCTTCATGGTCCTAGTACAAAGACAGAGACAGAGAAGAGAAAAGAACATCACACAAACCCGACTCCCCTTCTTGAACGAACGAATCAGAATCCCCACTCGATCACTTAATTCACCTACCCGCACAATCTTATCACACGACAGAGATCCCACACTCTCCACCGTGACTGCACGCATGCACACACACACATACGCATGCATGCATGTACACATGTACATAGAAATGTATGTATGCACACAGAATAATACACACAAAGGCGTGCGCGCGGATTGACCCACACACACACACACACACACACGCACGCAGAGAGAGAGAGAGAGAGAGAGAGAGAGAGCGAGAAAGAGAAAGAGAGAGAGTGTGTGTGAGAGAGAGAGGAGGGGAGTCGGGATGGAGGAAGGCAGACAGAGACCATCACCGCGCGAAGATCCATCCATCCCCTCATGGGGTGCCTTCTCATTTATGCATGCATGCAGGCAGGCAAAACGGCAGGGAAACCGTTCCATCCATTCTTCTTTTACGTTCACTCCGAATCAATGACACCATGAAGGAAGAAATTTGCTTCAGTATTTTCATTCAGAAGCGACGATCGATAAACATCAGAAAGCTGCCAATGTACCACTATCCCCCATGCACAGACTCACATATGAAATGATCCTTGATCTTATTCACCTCCACAACACCGGGCAGTTGTTCGAAGCAGTTGCGGCAGGAAGTGCAGCGGAGAGGGTCGGTCACCCTCACTTCTGCATGCATGAACGCATGCATGGATCCGTCCATCCAGTGATTCATTCAGACAACTTCTTATATACATTCTTCGGTCAGTGCATGCACACACGACCGACCGACAGAAAGAGAGAGCAGGATAGAAAGAAGCAAGGCAGGACGGACAAAGAGAATGAAAGGAACGACAGGAAAGGAAGAAGCCAAGAAGAGACGCGGGAAGCGACGAAGCACGGCCTCCAGTTCGACGCTTCCCTCTCCCCCCCCCTCTCCCTGCCTAGCTCCACAGATTTTCTTCCCCTCCCTTCCCATGCTATGCAATGCATCATGTCATACTGTCGATTGTCTCCAAAGCAATCATGCTTTAGCGACTCAAGCCGCACCGCGTCAAGGACACCAGACAGACTTCATTTCACTCCACCGTCTACCCACCCGCTCATGCATTCGTTTTCTCATTTGTTCATTCATTCATTCACTTGACATGGATTCTCTTACGGCACTTCGTCTCAGCAACTCGACCCGAAATTCCCTCCCACAGACACATGCAGACTCACCCCTGACTCCCCCCTCAGCCCCGTCCTCAATGTC
>JAHBMJ010004425.1:35363-42863 GCA_018398765.1 Chromera velia | reverse complement strand
ATTTTTTTTCTTTTTTGGCGCCATTCTGAATGCTCTACCGGAGGTTGTCTTCCGGCCCCTGCTCTTTGCCAGTCAGACAGACAGACAAGGCTGCAGGTGTCTGGGGGCAGATCACACCTCTGACAGAAAAGTACAGTAAAGATTACTTCCGCTCTCTCTCGAGGCCCGTCAAAGCAGTGTCAAGCTACGTGGAGCTGTGAGCAATTGGCTTAGGGTGGCTATGGCACGGAGAACTCCTGAAGACGATCACCATGCAAGATTATCACCTCTTATCGCCTCTATAAAGGAAGAGACTGGAAGAGACACACTTTGGCCTGCTATGGCCATGCTATGGCCTGCTATTGGCCTGCTGAAGTGCTTTAATTAACACATCGCGGCAAAGTCGGGGAGGGCGGCGCCGACATGCGTGCGGCGCGAAAAAAGGGCCGCTGGTCGAAAAAAGGGCCCCTGGTCGAAAAAAAGGCCGCTTTGCCTCAGTGCGCCGGACCTTTTTTGAAGCAACTTACAACGATCCACAGTATGACTGCACCCTCTTCCCTTCTTTTCCTTCTTACTGCCAGAGCAGTACTGGTGGTAAAGGGGTACTAAAGGTCATAGCAATTTGTTCCTTTAGGGCTGAACAGCTTGTGTTTGTGTCGGAGTGAAGTCCTTATTGTTATCTTATATATAATAATTATAATTTCTCCTTCAGATTGAATGGATCACATCACCACACACATGTGCGCGCGAGCCAGGGGGGCCGGGGGCCGGGCCCGGCGGGCCGCGCGCGACGATGGCCTACCATAGCCAGTCGAGAGGATGAAAAAAGCCGAGACTGGGGCAAAATTGACCTCCTCTGCCAAAAAGGAGCCTTTCAGAGGAGACCGACATTTCTGTACGGTGGACATCAGTAAACTCTATCAGTAGACTGCACTTAATTCTATATAAAAAATCTTTAAATTCCGCACAACTACTAAACAGTAGTGAATAATAAGAAATATCGGAAATTCAAACTTTCTACAAATAACTTTAGTCTTATTCAATCCAATCATATTTCTGAGATGATTTCTCTTGTTATGTCTATAAAAAAATATGTTGTCGTAGTACAAGTTTTTTAATCAATCAATATCGCATAAATGTCTTAAACTAGGCTTTTTATAATGTATCTTATTCAATTCTTAGCTTAAAGTTTAATGATTCTCATCAAGGCACGCATCCCCGATGTGCAAGCGACTACTTACTGCTTACCGCTGCCCCACTGCACTACGTTTTTGTACATGGTGCACTACTAGGTACATTGGCACATCTCGGGGTATCTCGGGGCTGACTCGTTCCATCCACTTCTCTCCTGCACAAAAATGTCGAGCGGTCAAAGCATGACCTTGTTTCGGTCTTTCCAGTGCGTTGCGTACCTCCTTGTTGAAAGTGCAAATTAATGAAAGTGAAACAAAGGAATCCCTCAAATGTTCTCGGCGTGCACGCATGCACCCGCTCATGCAACTACGGTAACCGATCGATCGATCGATCGATCAAGTGCAGTTGGGGGAATCTGCCACCCAACTAAGAGCCTTCCTTACACGTCGGTCGACGAAAGACTGCCCGAATTGATCCATCCGCACATGCAGACACAAGTTGTGAAGACGGAAGAAAGTGAATTTCTTGCCCTCAGTACCTTCCTGTCCTTTCTGCAGCTCAGTCCGGCTGCGTGCTCGTTACCCATGCAAGAACTGAAGCTTCCTTCCAACAACCTACCTCTCCCTCTTTCTTACTCGACAATCATTGTCTGTCAATCACGCTGTATGTCCTCTCATTCATCTCTCAGCTCCCCCAACGAAGTCCACAACATCGCATCATTCTTTCCTTCTCTTCTATTGTTCCCGATGAATTGAATTCGGCATGTCCGTCTTTTTCTTTCCTGCTTTCGTTTCTTGTCCCCAAAGCTCACGTAGAGACCACGTAGAGACCAAAGGAAGGAAGGAAAGAAGCAAAAGAGACTACCTATTCCATCCCACTAACGGTCCCGCACCTCCAACCGCAATTGATCAATCACATCCTGCCTGATGTCCCACATCTTCTCGTTCGACAGAGCCTCCAACTCGGCCGGATTCTGCACAACATAATTAAGCAAATCAATACAAAATATTATGTAAGCATACGCAAGTACAAGCAAGCAAGCAAGAAAGAAAGAAAGAAAGAAAGAAAGAAAAGAAAGAAAGAAAGAAAGAAAGAAAGAAAGCAAGCAAGCAAGCAAGCAAGAAAGAAAGAAAGAAAGAAAGAAAGAAGAGGAAGGACGAAAGAATGGAGAGAAAAAAGGAAGCAGAGATCATGACACAGAGAGAGCCGTTCATCCCATCAGATCGGACCTCCTGGAAGAATTCGTGCGCACCCTCGATTTCGTCTCACTTCACACTGATCTTTGCTTTTTCCGTTGTTCATCACTTCTTTCACTCTCTTTTCACGCAACCTCAAGGCTTGCACGAGTTGCTTTCCTGTTGATACAGACAGGCAAGACAGATAGACTAGACAGACAGGCAGAGGCTGTTTTCTCTTCTCAAAAGGAAAGAGAAATGCCTGCACGTACGTTTGTTGACGGATTGACTGACCTTCGCTTCCGCAGCAGGACAGAAGGTCAGACGGAAAGTCTGGCTGTATCGTTTCTTCTTTGGGTGGAAGAACTGGTCCAGCAACCGAACCTGCAGGCATGTTCTCAGGCAGGCAGGCACACATGCAGGCATGCAAACAACAGACACGCACACACATACACACACACACACACACACACACATATATATATATATATATATAGAGAGAGAGAGAGAGAGAGAAGGCGATTTGTCGTAACAAGTGCTCCTACAAAGAGAGAGGAAGGGAAAACGGAAGGGGAAGGAGAAACAAAGGAACGAAAAGTGGAAAAGACGTACAGACACGGAACTCTCAAACAAACAAACGAACCTTTCCAGCGGGGTTAGCGCGAATATAGACGGTGTCTTTCTAATTGAGC
Organism: Chromera velia; assembly: GCA_018398765.1. Taxonomy (NCBI): domain Eukaryota; family Chromeraceae; genus Chromera; species Chromera velia. Next base: position 39,883 of record JAHBMJ010004425.1, on the reverse strand, counting down.
ACTTGGACTGAACGGTGGATTCATTGACTCACTCACTCACTCACTCACTCACTCACTCTCTCACTCACTGACAGAGAGTGACGGGGGGCGCAGAGGACAGAGAGAGACAGAAAGAGGAGAAGCAAGAGAGACAGAGAGAGAAATAGAAAGGCGGCAAAGAAGGAAAAACGAAAACAAACAGGTAAACATACCTCTTGGATCAGGTCGTCTGAATTTTCTCTGATCAACTCAAAGAATTTGTTCGCCTGAGCCCTGAAAAAAGAAAAAAGAGAATGGAGGGAGGAAGACAAGAAAAGAAGAGAGAGAAAAGCGAAAAAGCGGATGCAAGCGGAGAATTGGACTGTGCATCAATAATGACAGACAGGGAGAGAAGGAGAGAGAGGAACCAATGCAACGAATAAAATGACTTTCTGGATTCCTGCACCCATCTGTCCGTCCGCTGTGTCTGTGCCTGTCTGTTTGTGTGTGTGTCCGTTTCTGTGTGTCTGTGTGTCCATCTGCCTGCCCGCGCATGTGTCCGTGTCTGTGTGTGTTTGTGTCTGTCTCTGTGTATGTCTGTGTCTGTGTCTGTGTCTCTCTGTCTGTCTGTTTGTATCTGAGTGTCAGTGTCTCTATGCGGCTGTGTGTCTATCTGCATGTCTGTGTTTATCTGCTTTTCTGTGTCTCTCTGTCTGTCCGGGGAGCAGACGCAACGGGCACTTGAGTCTGTCTCCTTCGGGCCCCCTTCCGCGTGTCTGATTGTCGGTGTTTTTTTTTATTTTCCGAATGAATTTTGTTTGGTTTCACTTTTGCTTTGAAGGGAAGAGAAAAAAAAAGAAGAAAAGAAGTCATACAGATCGTCTCCATTTCTCTCTCTCTCTCTCTCTCTCTCTCTCTGTGTGTGTGTGTGTGTGTGTGTGTGCAGATGAACTGAGTCAGTCGGTTCTCCCATTTCACTCTCACAGAGGTTCTCTCTCACGTGATGCTTCGATCATCCCGTCTCGAGTGAGTGAGGAGAGAAGATCTTTGCGCATGTCAATGTGCACACAAGCACACGCACACGCACGAACGCACCCACACGCACAGAGAGAGAAGAAGGGGGAGAGAGAGGGGGGGGGGAGGGAGGGAGAAACAGAGAAGGAGGGAGGGAGAAAGAGAGAGGGAGAGAGAGAGGGAAAAAGAGAAAGAGAATGCATTCTGAAATCCATGCAACGAACGAACCAAAACCACTTTCCGTCATCTCCAGTGTCAACATCCTCGTCAGGGATCCAGAAGGAAATGTCCTTTTCGACCTGCAACAACAACAACAACAACAACAACAGAAATAAAGCAGACAGACGACAACTGAACAAATCAGAGAGGCAGGCAGACAGAAAAGTAGGACCAGAGATGACTGGAGGAAAGATGATAAAATGACAAACCAAGTCAGTCAGAGAAATGCGAAAGTTGACGACGGAAGACAAGGAAAAACGACACGTTACAAGGAGAGTAAAGAAGAAGGAACGGTAGGACGCGAGCGAAAGGCGGAAGGAAGGCAAACCGAACCCAAACGAAACGAAAGAATCCTACAGACCGACCGACCGACGGACCGACTCACTGACTGACTGACTGGCTGACCGGATCGAGGTCCGAGAATGGTTTGAATTTGACCTCAATGTTTCCCTCTGAAAATTGGTCCAGAAATTTGGGGGAGTCGCTCCTGAACAGAGCGAGAGAGAGAGAGAGAAAGAGAAAGAGAAAGAGAAAGAGAAAGAGAAAAAGAAAGAAAGGAAGACAGAAGGAAAGAAAGCAGAGAATAAAAACAGATGCAGAGAGAATCAAAACGTGACAGGCCCTGTTTCGCTCTCCCGCCACCGCCCTGCTCTCGCTCTTTTCTGTGTGTGATTGTGCGTACTTCAAAAACACACACAGACAGACCGTATGGTGTCTTTCCTTTTCCTTTTCCTTCGCTCAATCACAAAGGTCAGCTCGAAAGCCCTGTCTCGGTCAGATCCCTACAGCGCTGCCCATGCATTTCTTCTGTATGAAAAAGAATTTTGTATGAAAGTAAATGCGTGTTTCGGTCAGATCCCTACAGCGCTGCCCATGCATTTCTTCTGCATGAAAAAGAATTTTGTATGAAAGTAAATGCGTGTTCCGGTCAGATCCCTACAGCGCTGCCCATGCATTTCTTCTGCATGAAAACGAATTTTGTATGAAAGTAAATGCGTGTTTCGGTCAGATCCCTACAGCGCTGCCCATGCATTTCTTCTGCATGAAAAAGAATTTTGTATGAAAGTAAATGCGTGTTCCGGTCAGATCCCTACAGCGCTGCCCATGCATTTCTTCTGCATGAAAAAGAATTTTGTATGAAAGTAAATGCGTGTTTCGGTCAGATCCCTACAGCGCTGCCGGGGCGACTTACACGTTCGAGTGTGCAGTCACCGAAGAAGAGGGACAGACAGACAGAGAGACAGGCAAACAGATAGACAAGGCACAGTAATATAGATAGATAAAATGATAGATAGATAGAGAGGCAGGAAGAGAGAAAGAGAGAAAGTGACCCACCAGAACAAACGAATGTCCGGAATCTCAAAAAAGAGCATGGCCAGCCGTTCCAACCCCAGACCGAAAGCCCACCCCTGCCGTTCCCCGTAGCCTGAACGGACCAGCGACGAAAGAAGGAACCAATGAATGGATGAAAAGTCAAAAAAGAAAGAAGGCACACACACACACACACGAAGAAAGGGCAAGAGAAGGGGGGACGGAACGAGAGAGCGCACAAAAAGGAGCAACCGCTATTGACAGAATTCTGAAGTATCGAATACAATTCTCCATGCAAGAAGAGATTATGTGAGACCACCGACAGAGAACTTGACGACACGCTGCCAGGGAGACGAACAGACAACATGAAAATGAAAACGCATGCTTCTCTGTGGCCTGTCTTCCTTCTGTCCCCCGCACGAAGGACAACAGATTGAAAGGCTGGAAGGAACCATGGGCCCGCCTCTCTTCCTTTGGCAAGAAGACAGACGGAGCATAAACAAACCGGTCTTCATATGTCGACGGGAATACTCACGTGCACATATGTGGCCGCACGAACACAGACAGACAAGAAAAGAGACAGGACAGACTCCATGACTTCTTTCTTTTCCCTTTTTTTTACTTTCTTTTTGTTTTTGAAACAAAAACCACAAGACAGACATATGGACAGACAGACAGACAGACAGGGAGGGAGAGAGCGAGAGAGGGAGAGGGATGGCGGGCAGGGGGGAGGGATAGGGAGAGGTGGAAAGAAATCCCTGGCAGGAAGTGGGTGAAGAGATGTTCGAGCGAGGGATGGAGAGAAAGACAATCAAGGAGAAAGAATGAAAGAGCAGACCTACCAGTGTGTTCGAGAATTTTCGGTTGCACAACACCACACCCGAGGACCTCCAGCCACCTGTCGCCGAATTTGACCTGCACACACACACACACACACAGAGGGGAGGGGGTGAGAAAACAGAGAGTTCTTTTTTTTGGAAGAGACGCAAAGAAAAGGAGAGGAGAAATCTATTCAGACAGAGAGATTGAGGCGAAGCAGAAGAAGATTTCGGTGAAAAAACAAGAACTAATCTGTCATCAAAACAACAAAGAGAATGAAGGAAGGAGGGAAGAAGACATGCATGCACAAAGAAGTATGGCTGCATGTGAAGACTCCATCCATCCATCCATCCATCTATGCAGGAAGGAAGGAAGGGAGGAATGGTTGAAGAATCACAAAAGAAGCAAAGAAGAAGCGAGGCATCCAAACCAGACCCGTAGCCAGAAAAAAAAAAACACCCACCTCATACTCGAAAGACGGGTTTGTGAAAGGAAAATAGTCATCGTTCACACGGTATTCGCACCCGGGGAAGAGGTGCTCGATCAATCCGTTCAGGACCTGCAAGCCTCTCCAATCAAATCATGCATACATCTCTACAGAGACAGACAAAGAGACGGATAGACAGACACAGAGGCGGGAGGGAGAGAGAGGAGAAATTGATGATACACTCACTCACCCACTCACTCATTCATTGACTCTCTCTGAGATCTGACTAACTGACTGACTGACGAACGGAAATACAGAGAAAGAAAAACAGAAACTACACGCAGAAATACGCATAGACGGGGGCACGTTTGTTTCACATTTTCTTCCCCCCCCTTCAACAATGAATGAGGCGCTCCCTCCCTCCACACACACGAGGTGAGGATCCCCTCTCCCCTCAGAATTCTCTCCTGGAGCCTCCTCCCTTCTCTTCTGCTTGCGCAGGCGAAAAGTATGCAACATCTGTCTGTTGCCCTCTGTACGAGGTACTTAGGGCGTGATTGAATTCTTGAGTGAGCACACTAGCTATTTCCCTAGACAGACTCTGTGTGTCTGTCGAGGGAAAGCCGAAAGCCACACCGTTTGTCTTCCTTCCTTCCTTCATTCACGTAGATAGATCCTGACATGTTCGTTCTCTTGCCGTCACTAAGCAGTCAGCAGTCAGCCAGACCCACAGAAACAAAAGGATCAAATGAAGAGCCCCCCCCCCCCCCCC
>JAHBMJ010004425.1:33984-35352 GCA_018398765.1 Chromera velia | reverse complement strand
CCCCCCCAAAAAAAAAGAGCAACAGTGGCAATAAGTAGACAGCGAGAAAGGGGCGTACACACACACACACACACACACACACACACACGCAGGGAGAGAGAGAGAGAGAGAGACAGAGAGAGGGAGGGAGGGAAGTAGGGAGAGAGAGAGAGAGAGAGAAAGAGAGGAAAAAGAGAGAGACGAGAGAGAAAGAAAGAGTCAGACAGACCTTGAGAAGATCCTCTTTGGGATCTGTCCCTTGAGGGGTCAGGCAGACGCCCTCCATCTGATGAAATACTGGGTAGTGGCTCCTGTCGATTTCGTCTTTTCTGTACACGTCCCCTGTCACAAGGAAACACTCTTCCCCTGCATCCATGCGGAGAAACATCCAGATACATCCATAGACACAGACCCAGGTGCAGAAAGATGGGGCGGAGATGTAACATGAGATCCGAACCAGTTGTGCAGTAGGCAAGATCTTGTTTGTTTGTTTCAATGATGAAGAAAAAAAAGCGTCCAGTATTTCACGCAGAAAACAAGGACGCGCTGGCAGCAGTAATCTCTTCACAACACAACCAAAGAATGAGGCCAAGGGCAAAATCAGCGCACAACTTGAAGGGAAGAAGGCAGGGAAGATATTTTGTTCGTTCTCTTTCCGGGTGCTACGCACCTGAGAGAAGAAGCTCGTTTTGGTGCGCAGATGTGTGTGTCCTCAGCACTGTCTGCTCAGTGAGGTAGTAGGTGTCCGTCTTGTTTCTCGACGGGTGAGTGGGGGGGATGAGGAGGAGATCAAAATTGTCAGTCGTTGACACAACGGGAGGGAGGTGGTCGAACATTTTGAATTTGTAGTGGGCATCGTTGGCGTCCCCTTGGGCCTCAGTGTTCAGTCTGGAGAAGTACGAATGGATCTGCTTCTTCACGATCTCTATCGGGTGGTTCTCCTGGTTGTGCAGTTGTCTGCCGACCTTGGCTTCTACGGATTTGGGTACGTTGGAGAAGTCGTTCTTTGGCAGTGCAACTGTCGGGGGGGAGGCGGTCTGCGCTTGCATGGAAAGGGAGGAGAAGGTCCGTCTGGGAGGAGAGGACCTGGATCTAGAGAAGAAGAGAGGGGCACTGCGGAGGGTGAAGGCATCGGATGGACGCAGGGCAGGCAGCAGGCACGCTGCAATCCAGGTCACCGACAGTCGAGGCATGGTCGAGGCGCGATCTTCTCCTCACTCGTGCTCCCGTTCCTTTTCTACAAGAGGCTCACCACTCGATCCACAAAACAGCAGAGATTTAGAGCTCCAGAAGAAGACAGCTAAAGAAGGAGCACCCGAGTGTAGAAAGTGAATGCCCGGAAGGGGGCGAAGGGGGGAGACGGGAGACGGGGACGCTTCAACACAGGCA
>JAHBMJ010004425.1:26484-28984 GCA_018398765.1 Chromera velia | reverse complement strand
GAAGGAGGGCAGGGTGCGAAGAAGGAGGAGGAGCAGTAGTGTCCCCCTCCCTCCTGAACGCATTGAGAGTCTAGTTCTTGCGCATGAGGGCTGGATTTGCCTGAGCACATACGGATGTTTGATCTTACTTCTTGGTGTCAACTTTCGTTTTCTTCCTCCGAAGATCTGTCTGCCTCAACGAGTTTTCCTTTTGCGTTTTGCTTCGCTTCAATAAATCTGTGTCCTCTCCGCTGGATCTGCCTTCCCTCTTTGACGTCGGATGCAAGAGACTGTTTGTGATGTGACCTTGTGCCTGCCTGCCTTGCCAGGTCTCTCTCTGCATGTGGAGGGGAGGGGAAGAGGTATGCAGACGCACGCACGCATCTTTATTGACACCCCTCCTCCCTCCGTGTGTGTTTCTTCTTCCTCTGTTTCTGACGGGTGTGCGTGCAGTCGAGAAGCCCGTGGAGGAAGTAACCGAGGGGGAAGAAAAGACTGTAGTCCCGGTTTCGTCAGAGTGAGTGAGTTAGTGTCGCTTTCTTTCCCCCGTGAGGGGGCGATGCATCAATCAATCAAGGAAAGATCATATGAAACCATGCATGCATTTTCTTTCATACAGAATGCATCATCAATCATATGAAAGAAAATGCATGCATCAATCAAGGAAAGATCATATGAAACCATGTGGGCTTCTCTCCCTCTCTCGGCGTCTTTCAAGAGTTCCATCACAGAAAGAAAGTCAGGGCAGATCGAGGGAAGTTGTTTGGAAGTGAGACTGTTGCGCAAGGCCGTGGGCTGCAGACTTGTTTCTTTCGCGGGACTGAGCCACTTTGTCTTGCGTGAATCTGCGTACATTCTGTTGTCCCGTCTATGTTGTGGCCAGATCTGCGCCTGTGTGGCTTATTAATTGTCAGCCGCGGTACACGATCACTCTCTCATTTCATGCTTCCTCATTCGTGCATTTATGAACATGCTTGCTTGCTTGCGCTTGCAGCGAGCCCATCCCGTACACTGTTGCCCCCGACGTTCTCCTACCCCCTTGGGAGGCAGACGAGGTTCCGCGTCCCGAGGAGTTGGTGGACCCTGAGGACATTTCTGAGGACGCGTACGTTGAGGGGTGGGTTGGGTTGAGTGACGCGAGGGCGCGGGGGATGAAGATCGAGGATCCCGATGCTAGGCCGAAGCAGTTCGTGGGGGATTCGGCGAGTTCGTTTAGGAACGTGAACAGGGCACGTTTCCTCCTTCCCACGACCTCTTTCAACGAATACTCTCAGTTGACGAACAAGGTTGGCAAGCAGCTCCGACAGCTGCCCGACCAGAAGGGGGACGTGAAGAAATTCACCAAGATGGTCCAGCTGGAGGATGCAGGCAATGACGACGAAGACATCGCGTTTGCTCAGAACTTCGGAATGTGGGGAAAGTACCCCCAGGAGATTCCTGAGGGAGCAGTCACAGAGCCGAACATGGACCAGAAGGTGGAAGACCTGCCCAAGAAGGGAGACTGGTACGACATGACATGGGACCCCAAAGATAAGAAGGACACCCAGGGAAGGGCCGTGGAGCCGTACCTGGTCAGTCACTCAATCACTCAATTAGAAAGAAAAAGAGAGGGAGAAAGAAAGACAAAAAGAAAGGAAGAAAAACAGAAAGAAAGAAACTCCCTGTCAGTTCGTCATCGAATCCCTCCCCTCCCCTCCCCTCCGTCTAGACGGGGGGGGGTCGTACAAGCAGAAGCTTTCAGGCAGAAGGAAGATGAGGGAGGAGTTTTGACTTGCCCTTCTGCATGTGGCGCCGTTAAAAATTCGTTTTTCCTTCTTCCTGTCTTTCTTCTCGTCTGGATGCTTTTCCTAATAGATTCCGTAAAGGTCGGTTGTTTTTTTCTGATGGGCTCCGTCTCTCTCTGTAGAGACAGCGAGAGAGAGAAAGAGGGAAAGAAAGGCAGACAGACAGACAGACAGAAAGAAAGAAAGAAAGAAAGAAAGAAAAAAAGAGAAAGAAAGAAAGAAAGAAACGAACGAAAGAAAGAAAGAAAGAAAGAAAGACCAAATCCCTTCCCCCCCCCCATCTGGTTCCCTTCGCCCCCCTTCCCCTCCCTTCCCTTCTTTCTGACTGCCTTGACGACTGACAGGTCCGTGAGGAGACGAACGAGTGGACAACGGCGATTGACAAGACGAAGGAGTTCGGGACTCTGCAGAAGAGCACGACTTACGATGTCCACGCAGCAGAGGCGGGCCTCGCACAGGGCCAAGATATCGGAAAGCTGATGACGGACAGCAGGGACCAGACGAACATGATCGACGCCATCGCTTCTGCAAGCCGGATGGAGGCCAAGGAGGTTAGTGAGTGGGTGGGTGGTTTCATCCATCAGTCAGCAGTCAGCAAGAGAGAGGAAGGTAAAGTGGAGAAAAGGAAGGTTCGATTACTCGGCGGCTTGAGACTGTAGAGACCAAGTAGGTCAGTGAAAGGAGAAAGTCAGACAGATGGAAGTTGGCTAGGAAAAACGAGAGACAGCACGTGAAGG
>JAHBMJ010004425.1:13984-23984 GCA_018398765.1 Chromera velia | reverse complement strand
GTCGGTCTTTCTCTGCTGATAATATTTGGGCTCCTCGGTGACCCTTTTCTTTTTCTTTTTCTTCTTCTTGTTCTTGTTCTTCTTCTGTCCCTCCCTGTCTTGCACGGTTATCCTTCTTCTGGATCAGAGAAAGCAGACTGACGATTGATTGTGTTGTCGTCTTCATTTTTCCCATGCGCCGACGGAGAGAAAGAGCCTCCAGCGCAGTGGATCATGTGGCTCTTTCTACCCTCCAGTTTTTGCTCGCTTTCCCTCCCGCGAGACATATCTGGAAGGCTCCCGTCCATCAATCCACGGCATTTCTCCAATGTCAGAAGGGAGAAAAACGGAACAGATGTTTTCTTCTTCTCATCTTAAAGTGAATGAACATGTATGCATGTATGTTTTATGCGTGTCCATCTATCTAAGCACACATCCATCCTGCCTGCCTGCCTGCTATCAGATCATCAACCGAGAGTGGGTCGAGAGTGTCCCTGTCGGATGGAGCGAGGAGGCCAAGACGTTCCCGGCCGGAGTCGCCGTGCCCATCGGTATTCCCTCCTCCGTCTCCCAGCTTGACGGCGCCTACCCTGCAGAGAAGGAGCTGGACCAAATCATCGCCTCCCTCCCCGAGACCAAAGGAGCAGACTTCTCCCTGTGCAGACAGACGGAGGCCAAGTGGAGAGACGCCATCGTCAAGGCTCTCAACCTGGACATGACGCATGTGAGTCTGTCAGTCAGTCAGCGAGTCAGGGAGTGAGAGATTGCCCATCAGGGACGGGAGGGGAAAGGAGGAGTCAGCTTTCTTCGCAGACAGAGACGGACAAACGGAAGACGAGTCAGACAGACAGAGAGAGAGAGAGAGAGAGACGAATGAGGGTTGACGAGAGAAAGACAGAGGCGCCGAGCGTCCGTCCGTGCAAATCCATGGGAGGCGGAGGCAATCAAGCAGGCAGGCAGGCAGGCAGGCAGAAAGACAAAAAGGCCACCAGTCAAGATGAGTGAACGCTAGAGAGAGAATCAACCTGGGGGGCCGACCCGACCGACCCCCCCCCTGCGGTTGAAAGATAAACCCCATCTCTTTCTTTCTTTCACCACTTCTTTCTCATCCCCCATTTTCCTTTCTTCCTCGCCTGCGCTGCCCTTCTCTCTGTGTGCCGCTCTCTGGTTTGCACTCTCTGTGTGCCGCTCTCTGGTTTGCAAACCCTCTGTCCGTCTGTCCGTCCGTGTGTTGCACACATGCAGGTCTGGCGCAACGGTGCCGAGGGATTTTTGGAACAGGACTCGTTCAACGACGACTTCTTGGCCATGAAGGCAGGGGCTGTCTAGCTCTCTCGTTCTCTGAGAGGCCGAGTTGATGACTGAAGGGGAATGGGAAGGGTTGAAGGCGGGTTGGGTGGGTGGAATAACAAATAAGTGAAGGGGGCACAGAAAGAAAGAGAAACAACAGAGGGAGGGAACTGGAGAATTGAAAGGCAGGCAAGATTGATCGTCAGAAGAGGCGCTCACAAGCAAACTGTACGGGGGGGAGGGGTCTGAAGGGTCTGAAGAAGAAGAAGAGAAAAAAAAAAAACGCACGAGACTTTTACAGGGCCCGCGTCCCTCTCTTTCAGTTTTCTATAATTTTTTCCCCTTTTCCTTTCACGTACCTTCCGCTCTCCCTTTGCTTCCACCGCCTGTCCCCTATCCTTTCCTGTCTTTTCTCTTTTGGCCAGCCCCTCAACGCACACGCACGTGAACTTTTTGCAACGACACAAACGCTGCATGCCTCTCTCAGGCCGTCCCGCCTTTCCCTTTCTGTTTAGAAGGAACCATTTGTTCTCTCTGTCTCTTTTCGTCAAGATTCACCTTCGTTTTTTCATGAAGGTAGGCAAGCAGGCAGGAAGGGAGCGAGGAAACGAATTTCAGGAGGCAAGAAAAAGAACAAAGCTCCTTGCGGGAAAGGAGAAAGAGGCCGCTGATCATGGTGCGATGTAGGCAGATAGGCAGGCAAACTTGCTCTGCTGTCTGTCCCACACGCGCGTTTCCAGCCGCACGTCGTTGTTGTTCATATATGTTGTATATTTGTGTGTGTGTGTTGGGTTGAGGGAGTTAGTGGCCCGTAGTCCGTCCTGTCTCACTTCTTTCTTCTTTTCTCTTCTTCCTCTTTTCTGTCTGTCTGCGATTCTTTCCTCTTACGCACCGTCTTCGTCGTCGTGCTGGGGTTACTTGGCAACTTCCCCCATCGGCAACTCCCCTCACATTTCCCCGGCCGCCCACCATGACAGCAGCCTTTTTTGCAGACTGTATTGACACCTCTATCCGCGCTCCATTCGTCGTCTCGGTAGGACCCTCTTCACTCAGTCAGTCAAACTCGTTTGTGTTCTGTCGTCGTGCCTGCCTTCAAAAAAAGTACCTGTCGATGAAGGGTGGAGGGCAGACTGGAAGGAAAGAAGGGAGGCCTTTGTCTTCCTCACCCCCCACTCACCCCTGCCTTCGCCTCCAGTCATTCGCTCATGTATTCAGTTCCTGTCGGACGGTGAACAAGGCGTAGAAGGGGGGACGGGATGCTTTTTGATTCAACCCATGCACTCGTTGCGGTTGTCCAATCATTCGTCCATTCATTCATTCATTCATTCATTCAATTCATTCCCCTTTTGCAACGACCCCTCCCCTCTCCGTCTGCTTGTGGATTCTCCAGTCGTGCACTGATCGAGTGAATCAATGACTCAGTCACTCAGTCACACTCTTTCAGGCCTCACGGAGGTTTCTGCCCTTTCCTGGCAGAAGGATCGATCGAAGGAAAATGACCTTCACGAACTCCCTTACGGACCCCCCCCCCCCTTTTGCATGCGTTCAGGTCAAGTTTGTACTTCATGTTCACTCAATCTTTTCTGAGTGACTGTCTCTGAATGTCTCCTTCAGCTCGTTCTTCCATTCCGGCTGGTTTTGGCTTATGTCATTCTGGAGCAAATGTATAGGGGATCTATAATAGTAGACATGTTCGACCGTTCTGGCACGAGGCCGCTCGATCATGAGGAGGAAGTGCAGAAGGGACCCCGTAGTAATTTCCTTGACACTATGATCGACAGTTTCGTCTCGATCGATCTGCAAGCTTGGTTGATTGGCTCACCTGGCCAATTGATTGAAAATTTTTCAAACGCTGCTTGCATGTAGCGGGATTGCAATATAAGAAACGTCAGGGTTGTTAAGTACCGTGCCTTTCGGTACTTCGGTACTTTAGGGGGGGGTGGTTCCGTTTTTCGGTACCGGTACTTTCCTAGGTACTTTCGGTACTTTGAAATTTTGCTTAAACTAGCTCAAACTAGGTTTTAAAACGTTAAAATAACTTGATTCTAGGTTTTTCTACTATTTTTCACTAAAAATTACTAAAAACAAACGTAACAAAAGTTGAATTTTATTTATCGCGCCACGTGGGCCTACCCCACTCAGAGGGCCACTCTGTCCCGCTCGCTGCCGGGCGGCCCGGGCCCGCCATGGCTGCTTTTCTAGAATTTTGATTCTAGAACAACCAGTTTTCCATATGAGGCTCAACTAGAAGTAGCAGTCTAGGGCCTTACCTTACCAAATTTTTGCTGGTGACGAAAGCACCGAAAACACACAAAAAAAACAAAATTATGGGTCGGTTCCGTTTTTCGGTACTTACAGTTGTCGGTGATTAACAACCCTGAGAAACATCAATGCAAAGACAAGCCCTCTAAAATTTCCTGTTGAAATCCCAGTTGTTTTACCAGTTACAGGTATTTTTTCTGGTATTTTCTGGATTTTCACTTATATTTTTTAAAAATCCCTGTTGATTCTAACTTATGAAGTATAAGGAGTTAGAAGCTCAAATTTTGTATATTAAGAGCTCTAAATATCTAGTAATTATACGCCTACGATTTAGGATAGGATAAGCTTACTAGAATTAAATTGAATTGAATTAAGGTGGTTGAAGCCGGTGAGCCACCACTTAGGCTCTGGCCAACCACGGGGCATGACATGCAATGTTGGTTTGTTGACCTAGCGCATTGAACCATTAACATATGTCAACACAAACTCTCTCTAATTTGGCTATACACTCCTCAACCGCCCTCATGCCCATCAGAGGCTGGAACAACGAAATAAGAGCGATCATCTCTCGAACTTTCTTTTCATTCTCCCCCACTCCTCTACCAGCTAAGGCAGCCACCCATTACGTAATTTCCACCCGTTTCTTAATGGGCGCACGCTGCTTTATTCTGCTGATAATTTCATCAAGCTTCTGTCTTTCCCTCTCTGTGTCCGCACATTCCGTAAGCAAGTGGATCTCATCACAAACTTTTCTGCCAGAGCAAGCCGAGCAGGTCTTCTCTATGTCCCCCCGCTGCACATAACCACCCGTCATCGCTCTCAGGAGAGAGCGGATGTTCATAGAGGATTTAAGAAGATAAGATAGGATTTATGTTCCGGGTTGCCCCGCGGTCTACTGCCAGGCCTCGACTTGTACCGTCGAGAGGTCGCTCAGACACTTGCATACAGATGGAGCGTTTTAGACTAACTTAAACCCCTCAGGCCTAGGCGTTAAGACCTTTCCTGATGCGTCAATTAGTCGATCGATTGAGTTTGTCAAACGAAATCAACTAGGCTATGCCATAGAGAGATTGTTCGCAAAAGGCTCACAACTCAAGATCAGAGATGATCTATAGCATGCGGATTCAAGCAGTACCCCTGCCCCCAAGTTTTTCCATTCGCCCTCCTCTTTTGCCCGACCAATTTGGTCTAGCATTGCTGCGTACTGGTGGCTTTCTACTCTGTACATGTTTCTTCTCTTGAAAGACTTTTTATGCTTTTTTGCGAGCTCTTCAGCGTTTGTTCTGAAAAAATCACCTGTTTTTTTCCTAAATTCCATAAAAACCTCACACGGCGTCACGCCTGCTCATAGCTCTGCAAAAGAATAAATCGATGTCACTATCTCAGACTGCCTCATTCATCAGAAAATAAAACAGAGCAAGCTTATCAATCTTCCCTTATCTATTTGCTTTTGGTGTTTGATTCAGTCTCTTTACTCTCCCCTTTGACCTAGGTCCAGCCTTACACAATTCTGTACAGACACTCTTCTCTTTTTTGTTCGTAGATTGGACATTCCGTTACCATGTGTACTTCATCCTTAACCACTCTCACTCCAAAAAGATCTTGGCAGACAGTGCAGAGCCTTTCTTCTAGAGGGATTTGCTGTCCCCCCCTCAGAGGGATGCGGATGGGATACGGCCTGTAGTCATAGTAAGCCCCTTCATACCTATTCTAAAAGGTATTCTCCTTCAATACACAGACCAAGAAGCAATACCTTAGTAACAGATGGATGGTCTGCAGAGCTTGCGAGAGTCAACAAGAAGACGAGAAGAGCTCTGTCTATACCTTTGTCTCTCATATGTTCCTTCCCTTCTTTCGCTCTCCTCCCCCCCAAACAGCCAAAGGTTGAGCCTGTTTCCATTTTCAGTCCTGAGGTGTACGACAGACATGTTTGTTTGTCCTTCTAGTCTTCTTCTCTCCCCTCTTAACCTCTCTCTAATGTTTGCCTCCATTCTTTCTTTTCATACTGTTTTCATTCGTTTTTGCAGATTGTTTTTCTTCATTCCCCCAAGCCGTCCTTTGTTCTGCAGGTTGCCTCCCTGCTGCTGCAGGGTCTCTCTGAATGAAAAAGTTCCCCAGGAAAATGGATGCCTTCCCATCATAGGAAAAAAGATTCTCACACAGTTGTGAAGATAAAGGAAGAAATGATAGGGATAAAGAGAAACTCCTGCCAGTTCACTGTCTACTCCTTCCTTTATAATCGTTATTTTCAATACATGCTACACAGGTGTCCTATTTTTCTTTCTAAAAAGTTTAACTACATCGATCCAGCAAAGAGTACACAGGGCAACCAACAACAAAATAGGAACAAAACCCGCTTTAAGCAGGACATACCATCTGGGCACTTTCTTTTTCTCTCAAGCGCAAAACCCAAGAGACAAAGGATCTCTGCATCCTGTCAAACTCATTTACCGCTTCTATAGGACATGCATGCACTTCGTATCCATATAACCATACTTCTCTCACTGTTTGTCTGAACTATTCAAAGATAGTTGCAGGAGGGATCTTCCCAGCAGAGGCAATCTCCCCAGCAGAAGCACGCTTAGAGCTCTTAGCATACAAAATTTAAGCTTTTAACTCCTTGTACTTCATAGGTTAGGACCAACAGCCTGGTAACAAGGATTTTTGAAAAATCTAGTGAAAAATACAAGTGAATTCAAAAATCCAAAAAATACTAGTAAAAATACCTGTAACAGGTAAAACAACAGGGATTTCAACAGAAAATTTTATAAGGAGGTGTAAGGAGGTAAGTTTTGATGGTGTTGCTGCTTCCTCTACTGACGGCAGTCAGATTCCCTATGTGAGTTGCTAGTCCTCTTGGGAAGGGGAGGGGGGGGCATGTCCTGATGGTGCTGCTGCTGCTGCTGCTGCTGCTGCTGCTACGAGATTGATGCGAGACCCTGGTCCTCGGTAAGCTCTCTAACAAAGCTGTCTCTAACTTCTTGAGCAGCAAGAACGCTTTTTAGCCTAAATATCTGTTTCAAAGTAGAACCACCGGGTGCTTTTATTCACACCCACTATGTTTGATCTCTCTGGGAGAAGTGACAGTACTTATTGCCAAGCGGCTTCTGAACCCCTCCCGTTCCACCCCACCTGGTCTCAACGGCGGTCTGCCACCTGCCGTGGGACACAGGGGTCCCTCCTCCCCTGCTCTGAGATGTACGCTCTCCCTGGTCTAGGGTCATGGGGACTTGTGACTCCCTCTCCCCCTCTCTAGCCCCCTCTACCCTTAGAAATTTATCCCCCTCCTCCTCTTACTCTTTACAGCTGTCCTGGACGTAACGGTTGTCGACTTCTGCTGAGTTGACTATGGTTATGGCCAGGACTGCCAGATCCCTCTCACTTCTTATCCTTTTTATGACGGTTTCCTCTCTTCGTGCTTACGTCAGCTGCAGGTCTTTGAAGAGAGAATCGCGATCTCTCTAGCTGTAAAACATCTAACTGGCTACTCAGTTTTGCTTTTTGTCTGTCTGCAGCCTACAGATGCTCTGTAGCAGAGGAAAGCTGATTTGTCAAATCGGACGACAGAGACAGTACTGCGGTTGTTACCTCTGCTAGTTTCCTCTCTGTCTCCCCCTTTTCTGCCATAGCTAGCCGACTGCAGTTGCAGGGAGAGGGTTTACATAACCCTCTGTGCCTCAGCTCGCACCTCCTCTCCCCCTTTCACAGCCGACTGCAGTTGCTTGGAAAGGGAAAAGGCTGTTCATTCCAGTTCACTTCAATTTTTTTCTGCGTTTTTCTGTTTCTTCTTTTTCCTCTTTGACCCTCTGCAGAACACCTAGCTAGCAGAACACTTTCTGCCTTGATCATCCTTCTTCTTCTCCACCTCTCCCTTCTCCCTTCACTAACATTGCATGTCATACCCCTGGTCATACCCCATGGTTGGCCAGAGCCTAAGTGGTGGCTCCCAGGGTGGCTCATCGGCTTTAACCGCCTCAATTCATTCATTCAGTATAGCGGCGGCAATATATATATAATAGTGCCGAATTCTTAAATACGCTAAAGTGCTAGCGTACAGTGTACTTGTATATTAATAAAAGAATGCAAAAAGACGAACTATATGCATGTACATGAAGTGACTTCAAAGTTCTTACGAATCACTTCCTTGCCTCCGCGTGGAGGTGTTCATCGCAGATCGTGGAGGCGCGGCCGCATAATCTTCTTCTGCCGCAACATTCAGGCACACACTGACGCGCTTTGCATGCAATACTCCCGGGTTCCTCCCTCGTCCTCCTCCACGAAGCACTCCCTCGCTCCCCTCTCCTTTCGCTTCTGCAGCACTCGCCTGGCCGCCTTCCAGCAGTCCCGCGTGATCATCGGGGTCCTCCGTGTGCTCCCAAATGTCCCCCCGCCCCCCTTCTAGCAGTGTCACTTTCCCGTCGGGCTCAGACGAGTCGCTGTCGTCGCCGCCCTCCATCACCACAACCCCGTCTCGCAACTTCCAACCGGGGCCCAATGCAATTGGCACACCGGCAGACAAACGCCCCCCCTGGCCCCCTCTTCGTACTCCCCTCTCCCCCCCTTCAGACCGAGAGCCCGACTCCGTCTCTCCCCACTCGCGTTCGCCGTGAACAGTGCGACGCCGCAGGAAGGGAGCAAGCGCCATGTTCAGCAGCTTCATACCTCTGCAACACGAAAGAAAGAAAGTAGAAACGTGTGTGTGTGTGTGTGTGTGTGTGTCCGTCCATGTTGTGAGGATGGATGGATAGGGAATTCATTGCAGGAAGGACTGCGCTCTCTCTCTCTCTCTCTCTCTCTCTCTGTCTCTCTCTCTCGTTCTCTCTGTGTGTGTATACATCTGTCTGAGGGTTTCTCGCTCCCACCTCCGCACGACATCCCAGAGCAAAGGAAACGGCGGAAGCGAGCAATGGAGCGGAGAGAGAGAGAGAAAAAGCTCTCGATCGATCGACACCTTATCACAGAAAAACTCAACCCATGTGAAAGAAGTAAAAACTCATCAGTCCAGTATGCATCACCACAAATCGCAGAAGGCTTCTGCGAGTAGAAAGAGCCAAGCAGAACTGCAGGAGACAGACCAACAGGCTGAGAGAGAGAGAGAGAGAGAGAGAGAGAGAGAGAAACAACGAAAGGAGGAAGGAAGGAAGGAAGGAAAGAAAGAAGGAAAGAAGGAAAAAAAGGAAACAAAGAGTCAAATGTACACCAACCTTTGTGAGCCCCCTCCACTCCTTCCTCCACTTCCCCCCACGCTCCTGCTGGAAGAAGAGGACCCCCTTTTCTCCTTCTCCCCTCTCCTCCCTGTAGGCCTCGTGGAGTCCTCCACCACTTGGACCTGCTGAGCGGACCTGCTAGACTTTCTCCTCTCTCCTCCGGATCCCTCTCTGGAGGGGACGGCTGAAGGGGAATGGTCTCCGTCTCCTTTCTCTTCCTGTCCATGTCCCTGATGGGTGCTGCGTCGAGAATAAGAAGAGGCAGAAGAAGACGAGGAAGCGCTCAAAGAGGAAGGAGCAGAGCCGCTGCTCTTGCTCCTCCTTCTCGGCCTCTCGTCTCCATCCCCCCATGCACTCGGACTTTCCTTTCGAGGGCCTCCCAACAGATCACTTATTGTGACGGCCCGAGAGGGGGTGTCGTGTCTGTTCTCTCGCCCATTGAAGAAATTCACCGACTGTCTCTGCTTGCTCCCCCCCTTCCCCTGCTTGTCTGTGCGCATCCAGCAAGACGCAAAAAGGGCCTGACCAAGAACGTTGCTTGTCGTCGTTCTTCGTCTGAACACAACATCACTCTTCCCTTCTTCTTCTTCTTCACGGACGTCTCTCTCAAATTCAGCTTCTCTTTCGGCTGTTCTCACTCGCTTCTCCTTCTCCAACCCCCCTGCAACTTGTCCCTCTTCAGAGTTCGCAAACGGATTCAAGTCTACTGTGCGGGAGGGGGCACGGGAGCCTCCGCGAGAGAAGGGGGAAGGCGATTCGACCGTCTCCTCACCTGGCGCATCTCCCGGGAGCAAAGGGAGCGCTCCGCTCTGCACACGGCTGGAGGGGGTGACGGATGACGCGGTCCCTTCCGGCACTGTTGCCAGAAGGGTCGGCGGCTGGAGACGGGAGAGGGGGGGGCCTCCTCCCGCCAAATCAAGAAAGGCCTCCAAATCCATGGAGGAGAAAATCGTGTCCACCCCACCCCCATTTTCTCCTTCCACCTGTGCCTCCACTGTCCGACCTGACGGCGTTCTTTTTTCTTTCTCTCTCGAGCTTCTCCTTTCCCCTCTTGGTTCTCCCCTCTTCTCTTCCTCTTCTTTTTCTTCGTCAGGGGGAGCAAAAGGGTTCGTCCCCCTCCTTCCAGAGAAGGAAGCACACGAACCCGCAGCAGAGTGAACCGAATAGGAGTGCACATTCACGTGGTCACTCGGACCGGAGAAGGGCGAGCCTGACTGGTGAGAGGCAGCCGCAATGGCGGAAGAAGGGCGACGGGCGGGAGG
>JAHBMJ010004425.1:6484-8984 GCA_018398765.1 Chromera velia | reverse complement strand
CGAGTTGTGCCACAAGACTCCACAGGGACGTGTAGTTCTGTGCGGCCTTCAACGTCAGCTTCTTCAGTTGACGTGAGGACAGAGGCATCGCAGCCTCACCTGCAAATACATATGTACGGAAGGAAGGCACAGGCAGGAACAAGGTTCGATCGCGCACAAAGGAAGAAAGGAGAAGGAGATGCGGAATGATCGAACATATCTGGGAGGGTACTTAGTCACGCACTCACATCCCTTGGTCAAAAAAAAGGAGATCCAAAGCTGCACAGCATCAACGAAAAAAGAAGCCTGAAGAGCAGGCAAGGCGGCACCCAAGCAGGCCGGCAGGTCATCTGTCGATCCGCTAAGCCGACGATCAACGAAGCCGTCTCGCAGACGTAAGGGACAGACGTTATGCCAGAAACGCTTCTGAATGCTTTAACTGGTTCATTGCGGCTTCCCCCTTCCTTCTCCACAACAACCGACCAACTGCCGCCCTGCATCACCGTACTTCCTCCTTCCTCCTTCCCGCATGCCCTGCTTGAGTTCCCGTGAGAGGGCAAAAGGCGGAAGGAAGGAAGGAAGGAAGGGAGGCATGGTGAAAAAACGGTGTCAAAAACCCTCTCCCGAATCCACAACCAACCAACCAAGCTAGCCGACTGACTGACCAAGTCTGCTCTCCTGAAAGCTGCGAATTCTGTCCACACACGACCGACAGCATCGCATCATCGGGACTTCCTTCTCCTTTCCCTTTCCTCCCCCTCCCAAACCCTTCCACGCCCCCCCCTTCGTCTCGTGTTTGTCTTTGTCCTTCTCGCCACCCCCCTCATCTCCCGAATCTCCTGCTGCCCCGTTTTCCTCTGCACAGACCGACAGAAAAAACAAACAAACAAAAATGCATTCGCGCAAGTAAACGAATGAATCGAGCGGTACGATCTCAGACGGGAAGGGGAAAGCAACACACACACACACACACACACACACAGAGAGAGAGAGAGAGAGAGAGAGAGAGAGAGGAGTGGGGGGAAGGGGGCAGAGGGGAGAGGGAAATGACGACACACGTTCCGACACACCACAAAAAGTCAGACAGACAGACACACTCTCATCTCAATACTTTCTCTTTCCCTCCCCAACAAAAGGGCCCGGATACACCATTGCCAGCATCAGGAGCCATGCAGCCTCTTTTTCATTCTATCTCATCTGGTCTTCCTCTCAGACAGGCAGGCAGGCAGGCAGGCAGGCAGGCAGAAGAACAAAGAGAATTAATTAATTCGGGTCAACTGACTCACTCACTCACCGTCTACCTCCCCCTCTCCATCCCCCCCTTCGAGTTCCTTCAGAGCACTGTCCCCGACCAGAGCGACAGTCTGACGTCGGCAGTTCTGCACACGCACACGCACACACCCACACACACACTCTCTCTCTCTCTCTCTCACACACACACACACAGAGAGAGAGAGAGAGAGAGACAGACAGACAGACAGACAGACAGACAGACTAACTATATGTTTCTTCTTCTTCTCCCTCCTTTTCTTCATGAATACAACAGACAAAAAGAAAGAAAGAACAGACAGACAGACGGTTGGTTCACCCACAAAGACGAAGGTAGGAAAACGCAATTTCTTTCTGCACATGTGGACAAGAAAGGAAGTGAGAATGGACGGAGAGAGGAGAGGAGAGGACAGGAGAGGACAGGAGAGGACGGGAGAGGAGAGGAGAGGAGAGGACAGGAGAGGAGAGGAGAGGAGAGGAGATGATGGATGACTCTTTTCGTCTCCCCACAAATTTCTTTCTTTGTCACTCAATCCCACCCCTCTGCATCCATCCCGCCCCCCCCCTCACCTGACAAAAAGTCCCCAGACAAACTTCGCTGCAGGGGGAGAGGAGAGAAGGGACACCAGAACCATCCATACAGTCTGTCTGTCTGTCAGGGATCAAGATAGAGTGGGTATGCGCTGCGGCAAATTCTCCATCTGACTCGGATCGTAAACAGAAGAGAGTTCTTATCCCTTAGAGACCTCCCGACGGATGCATGCGTCAAAACTCTGTCCCTTCCTCACTCTCTCGAGCGATCTTGGCCGTGCAGACAAACAGACAGACAGACAGACTGTATCGTCTTTTCTTTCCCTTGTTCTCTTGGACAGACAGACTACATCGTTTTTTCTTTCCTTTTCGCATGTCTGGTCTCCCTCTTCGAGACCTCTGCCGACGGATCAAAGGACGGAGGGAGGGAGGGAGGGTAGCTTGGCGACAATCAGGGCAGATGATGAAGAATCTTTAAACCTCTCTATTCATGGAGGGAGGAATGAAGGAAGGAAGGAATGAAGTGGACCAGTCCAACAGACAGACAGGCAAGCAAGCTGAGAGGGAGACAGACACTTGCAGTGCGGGATAGAGAGAGAGAGACAGAGAACACTTCCTCGTAGAGGGGGACACAGAAACAAATCTAGCGGGCAGAAAGCTTGTGTGTCTTATGTGGGGCATGGGGCACACTTCTTTATTTGCACTCCACTCCACAGACAAG
>JAHBMJ010004416.1:62751-79585 GCA_018398765.1 Chromera velia | reverse complement strand
GATTCCCTGCTTTTTTCATTGCCTCCCTCACTTCCTTTTCGGTAGCTATCTTCGTGTTCTTTTCTCTTACTGCTGTGCATCTTTTGCATTCTTCTTTCTTTTCTGTTTCCACTTCATCGTCTGGGAGCTTTGTCTGTTTTTCCTATCCTTTCGCAACTTGTTCCATCGTGAGACTGTCCTTCATCCTCCTCGGTTCTCTTTTCTTGTCTTCTGTTCCTAGTCTCCTCCAGACTCTCCAGCATCCTCCTTCTCCTATTTCCTTCCTTATTCTTTGCACCTTTCTCATTGTTTTCTTGGATGCTTCCCTTTTCCCAATCCTGATCCTCTCTCTCTCTACCTCTTCTAGTTGTTTTCTTCTCTCTTCGTATTCTCTGTGCCATCTCTCTTCTTGTCCTCTTTCTGTCCCCTCGCCTTTCTTCTATTTCAAGTTTTTCATTTTCTTTCTGATTTTTCTTTCAAGTGCTCTTATTCTTCTTTGCTCTGCCTTTCCTATTCTCACTGACTCATCGGCTTCTAAGGCTTCTCCATTCTCTTTTCTTTCCCTCTTCTTTTGTTGCCTTAGTGCCCACCTATATGTTTCCTCTCTTACCTGTTTTATTTTCTTGTATTCTCTTTCTAATGCTTCTCTCTCTACGGTTTCTCCTTTCTTCCTACCATTTGCTTCTCGGAATACCTCCCCTATCTTCTTTATGGTGACTCTCTTATCCAATTCTTCTATGAATTCTCTTTCCGTTCTTTGTGTGAAAATCCCTTTCCACCTGGGTCTTATTTCTATCCTCTTCTTCTTCTGTTTCTTTGAAGATCAGTCTTTTCCCTCCTTTCTTCTCTTTTTGTCCTCTCTTCTTTTCCTTCTCTTTTTTCTCTCCCTTCTTTTCCTTCTCTTCTTGTGGTGGTTTCTTCTTTTCTCCTTTAAGGGTCAGTCTCAAACATGCATGATCAAAAGAGGCACTCATCAACATACACAACGAAAAGGATGCACAAGACAAAAGCAAACAAGGAGTCACGCATACATAATCGATGAGAGATTCGCCGCCCCCTGCACTCCGATAGGTGCACTGACCGTCAAAAGCAAAGTCGTGCTCCCTCCCTCCCTCTTTAAGTGCACACTTTCTGAGGCCATTCAGTGAGACCAGTCCGAGGTCTTCGCAGAACCTTATGAACAGCTTTCCTTTCCGATTTTCCGTTTCATCTTCTGATGTTCTCTCTGGTTGGTACACCCCCCCCGCCCTCCCCCCCCTCACCATTCCTTCCCATTCGTCCCCTCCTTCGTCTCCTTCCCTGCCTCCCCATACCACCAGAGGCACCTTGTTTGCTGTTCTGGCATTGAAGTCCCCGCACACGCACACTTCATTCGTTCATTCGTCCCCTCTTTGCTTTCTTTCTCTTCTCTTTTCCTCCACTTTCTCTCTTATTTCCTCAAGAAAGCCGTCGTTTTCATGAGTAGAGTCTCCTGGCGGGTCATATAGTCCCACTATCAGGGGAAATCCCGGTGCCTATACAAAAACGGCTGCTTCTGTTGCTCTTTCTGTCTGGAAGCCCAGTTCTCTTGCTCTTCTGCTCAACAAAACCACAACCCCTCCTGTGGCTATCACCATTCTCCCTTCTCTCTCCAGCGGGTAGTTCGTGCCCCCCATCCCTCCTCCACTCAGACTGCACATTGTCATTTCCGTTCTCGTTTCCATTAGCACCAGTACATCCGTTCTCTGTTTTTCTATTTCTGCTGCGAAAGAGTCACTACCCATCAATCTTCTTGTCATTCCTCTATCGTTCTGCACGCAAATGGTTACCTTTTCCTCCTCCCTGGTCTCTTCCTCCCCATCTGACTCACTTGATGTCATTGTGCTCGATGCTTCAGATCTGCACGACAACGATGGTGGCGATGGTGGCAGGGACTGTCCTCTCTCTGATAAACTGCTCACTAGCATGGTGATAGATGAGAACGACTCGGTCTGGCTCTCTCCATTGTCCTCTTCTCTTCTCTTCCTTTGAGCCGTCTCCTTTTCTTCGGGAATCCCCGCCCAGGAAACCAGAATCAACACACTCAGACAAAGAAACAACATTCGTGGAACACACAGGCTAAGATGGAGCATCATATGCACATACATCATTTAATTTAAATAAATATGCCTGCGAAGTTGAGACTGAGCTTGTCACAGAAATTGAAGAGCGCGCTGCATCATGTTTGAAGGAATCTTTGTCGTATCTTTCGGTCGAGTCTCTCTCTGAGGCATCTTTCTCTTCCCACGTCCTCTGTTCTTGCTCATTCTTACTTTTTCGTTTTCTTCTTTCTGCCCCCCCTTTCCATACCCTCCCTTCCCTACCCTCCGTTCCCCAAGATCCCTGCCCATCCCTTGGCCCTGCAATCTCGCTCTGGCTTCTGTCACATGCCCAAGTCTGGTACCGTTCTCCTGCTGCAGGTTCTCTTCGCTCCTCAAGTTCCCTTCGGCCTCCGTCTCCTCCACTGTGTCTGCATACACGGAGAGGGGGAGGGGGAGAAACTGTTTTCTTCTCAGTCTGTTTTATGATTGTAAGAGTTTCACCGCGACCCGTCCCATACCCGCTTACCGGCGTCAGGAGGACCTCTAGCGTTGCTATCAGTCCTCCCGTCCCCTCCTCCCCTAGTGGCTAACTAGGGTCTTTGGGTTTGATTGCCTTGTCCTGTCCTGTCGCCTTGGTAGGAAGATGGTGCGTCCTCCCACTCTCTCGTGCAAAGTCAGAATTTGACAGAGAGAATGCCGCTTTCTCTTTTTGGGTCTGTTCTTTGGCCTTTTTTCTTTCTGCACATGAGCGATTGCAACCACCAGAACCTTTGGTGTGCCTTTCCCTCCTCCCTTTCCCTTTCCCATCCTTCTTCCACCCCTCCTCCTCCATCCCTTCTTCCTTTTCATCTGCCTCTTCCGCTAGGACAGCGAACTTGTTTCTTTGGAATAACTCCATCCCTGGGCCTTTCTTTTCCTTCTCGACCTCTTCTTTCTGTTCGATTCTGGTTCTCTGACTGTTAAACATTCTTGTCTCCTCCAATGCCTCAATCACGCACCACTCTGCCTCTTCTCGTGCCTCTCTCTCTATTTCTTTTTCTTTTCTCTGCAGCTTTCTACACCTTCTCTCTTCTCTATGAATCAGTTCTTCTATTTTCTTCATTTCTATTCCCATGAGCTCTATCCTCTTCCTTCTCTCCTCCTCCTCTATGTGACCTTTCCTGTCTTTGGGGGGGGGTCGGTCCTTCCCCTCCCCTCCCTCTTCATTCACCGCATGTCTGCGTCCTCCCCCTCCTCCCCATTTCCCGCACCGTCTCTCCCTGGGCCTGACAGTGTCCTTGCTCTGTGCCTTAAGCCTGATGATTTAGGTGTCTGCACTCTCTCTCTTTTTGTACCCCTTCTTGTACCCCTTCCTGTCTGCTCCTCTCTTTCTTCTCCCGGAACCTTCTCCCCCACTCTCTGTAGGGCCTCCTTTGCTTCCTTCTTCTCTTCCTCCGTCTTTTCTTCATCCTGGAGTGTCATTGTTGCCCATTTGACCACTGTTTTTCTCTGCTCCTCCTCTGTCCTGGGCATAATACACCAGATATGCTTCCTGACCTCCATTTCCAGGGTCTGGTTCTCAGAGAAAAGAGAGTCTGCGTCCTGTGCATCCCTCTTTCTTCAAGTTTCTTACAAATGTCACCGTCGTAGTGTTCCCCTATCTCTTGTGCTTCCTGCTGGTGATAGAGCTTGCCCCCTTCTCTAACCTCTCTGCCCATGCTGCTGCCTCTTCAGGCCCGTCTCCTCTCCCCACTGGCTTCCTGATCTGTGCTGCTCTTGTCAGGAATTCTTTCAGCCCTTCTTTCAGGTCTCTTCTGTCAAGGCCTAGGCCAAGGAACAGCCATATCCTTTGCCTCACCTTCTCTATGAAAACCTCCAGGCTTTCGCCCCCTGATTCTTTCAATTGTGCTATCTCATTTTTGGTCCACTCTTGTATTCGTTTCATATCCTTTCTCAACTCTGCCTGTCCGTTCTTGGATTCCACTATTTCTTTTTTTAGGGGTTTGAGGCCTTTCTTGAGCTTCTTTCCCACGATCTTGTCTACTGATGGAATGATTGCATTTCTCAGAACGGTGAAGAGTTGTGTTAGGTCGAACGATCTTTTCTCTTCTTTGTCCTTTTCCGTCTCCTCCTTCCTTTCCTCGTCCTCCTCCTCCTCCTCCTCCTCCTCTTCTTCCTCTCCTCTGGAAGTGGCCGACAGCAACATCAACCTTCTTGTCCTTCATCGTCTCTTGGCCCTTCCCGTATCCGAAAAGAAGTCAGAGAACGAGACGCAAAGAGATATTATGATGCTGTTGCTCTGGAGACTGCAACATTCTCAACTTTGAACTGTTTAAGACGTTTTACGTACGGTTCTGCTGCTTGTGATAGAGGCAAAATGACTTTGCAGACTTGAAAGATGCTTAAGTATTTACTTGTAAGGCCGCCAAGGCCGCCAAGCTCCTAGCTAACTGCCAATCCATCCCTTCGTTCTTGGCTTGAGAGGGGGACCTCGAAGAGTTCCACCTCCAAAGATCGCGGGACCTGGGCCCTCCCCCAAAACCAGGAAGAGGAGGGGAGAGAGGAGTTGAGCCATCAAGAGGGGGCTCAGGGGGGAGAAGAGGAAGCAGAGGGAGTGAAGGACTTCAAAACAGAGGAAGAAGAAGGATAGATTGAGACTACTACGCCAGTCTGGAGATCTACTGAATCAGATCAACAACAAAACTTAAAAACGCCCACTATCATTGCTACCGCACAAATGTCTAAGCTTCGAATAAATCAAATCAGCCCTCAATTACTACAGTAAGAACGACTGATTAGGTTTTATTAAACTTAAACATTACATGAACAACGATTGTTGCATCAAATCCGTGCTAGAATCCGTATTTCTAAATTAGTTGTGAATTAGTTTACAATCAGTTGATACAACTTTGTAGTTAACGCTTGTTGTTCAAGTGCTTTCCTACCATCTAAGGATAACTTTGCATAAATTACGCCCTTAACCGTAACATTTACATTTCAGCTTATATTACGTACCACACAAAACGTAATATGCGCCTTCGGGCCATATATATGTAACAAAGTTATATTAGTAACGGCTAACGCCACTATATAGTGTAACCTCCATTATTTTTATGATTGTACTATAGTGATTACAGCCTAATTTACAGGATTACAGGATTACATGGTATTCTAAACCTGCGTACCAGTTATCTGATATCCGCTTTGCACCATACATTCATGCACATTACTCCATATGATGCGCGCATACATCCAACAACACATCCCATTATGATACATACATTTCTTGCCTTACACTTCAAAACCATTGCAACTGCCGACAAATATGGATATATTTGAATTACAGTCCCAAGTAGTCCCAGGATAAGATGAGATTATGCTTGAATTATGCTTAATTTTCTTTGACGAAGTGCGAGTGAAAGACAGAGTGATACACGGCAGGGGTGGAGTGGTAGCATGTATCCTCTATTATTTTTGCAGCTTTATGCCTATGTGCAGAGCCCATCTCTCTTACTCTTTTTATCTGATAAAGCATATCGATCAGATCTTCTACCTTAGAATGCGGCTCTCTGTTTCCTTTCCCCTTCTCTTCTTTGTCATGGATTTCTGTGAGCTGTTCAGCAGTCATATCTCGAAAAGCATCCTGAAGTTCCTTTTTGCATCTTCCTCACACTCTTCGCCTCATCAAGATTCTTTTTATAAGTGTATTCACATGGTAGTCTGCTTCGTTAACAAAGAAAGTGAACAGGGCTATTTTGTCAATTTTTTTATCCCCTTCTGACTTTTTTATACGCATTGCTCTCTTGTCTCTCTCGTCTATTCAACCTTGTGCCAGATACTAGCCAATGCATTCCTCTCTTTCCTATTCGTGCACTGGGCATTCTGTAAGGACAGGGACTTCATCTTCAAGGACTGAAAGGTCAAACAAGTCAAAACAGAATTGAGAAATTCGTTTCTCAAGTGGCACAATGACTCTCTGTTTACCTTTTTGTGGCACTTTTCCTTTTGTGACAGCGAAGCTTCTTTCTCCAAGTCTAAATGCTACTTTCCTTCTATGTACTGACTAAGCCGCCGGCTTGGTATAGCAAGAGGGGGCTTTTCCGATTTCTTCTTCTCTGATGTACGCATGGAGTGCATGGTGCACTACTGTTTCTTTCTGTATTTTCTTTTTTCTCAAGGAAAGACCGCAAATGAAGGTGATTTCCGTTCTTCACCCCTCTGTGTCAACCCAAAACCCCTTCAAACTGAGTCAGTCTCACCTGCTCTTCTCTTTTTCTTGTCTTAATTGTTTATTCAACCTGTCTCTTAAACACTTTCTTCTTTCTCTTTTCTATCTCATTTACGTTTCTTTCTGTCAACCATCTAACTATTCTGTCTCTTGTTTCAAAAGAAAGCTATTGGCCTGCCTGTGCTAGTGCTCTTCTTATGTCGAATGGGTGTTCACCTCTATCATACAGCGCTCTTGCACTCTCCTCTGGGTGGGAAAAGAAGTCATACAGATGCATTTCCTTTCCCTTTAGTCTGCTGTCTACTCCTCTTTGAACTGCATCGATTAATGTATAGAAGACAAGGGATTCTCTTTTCTTTTTTAGAACAGTGGCCCTCCATGTCAGCGTCCGATCAGCTACCCCGAGCTCAATCAGAAGAAGACCCCCCTCTAAATACGTTGATACAACACTTTTTTTTTTTATATGCCCAGCACCCACCTCACAAACCTTCTCTGTAGCTGGTTAAATTTCTCGAAACTCTTTTTTGTTCTCCTATAGATTTCATAGCCATACAGCCAAACTACCCTAACTATCTGTCTGAACTACTCAAAACAAACACTCAGGAGCAACTCACCTGCGACTGCTATCTTTACTTTTAGGGAGTAGAAAGCTCTTTCTATCTTTGTGTATCTTTTATCCATCATCTTTTCTATCGAACAGTCATCTGTTATCAAGAGGCCTAGGTATGGGTATTCAGATGCCCTTTTCAGTTCTCCTCCGACTAGACTGAACTTATATTTCTTCCTTCTTTCCCGGTCTAAGACTCTTTCCCCTCTTCCTACATAAAGAATATCCATCTTAACTTGGTCGAAAGGGGAACTTCTATGTCTTCTGCATAGCCTTCCGCTCCCTTTAGTAATGCCTTAAAACCTTTTCTTCTTTATATTGGACTCAAGAAACGTGTTGTCTGCATACAGACCTGCGTTAAAGTCCACTGTGCACGTATGTCAAGGGACCCTGCAGGCTGCAGACACACCTTTGCCCCTATCTTTCCTGCCTATCGTCTGTTTCCCTCCAGTTTTCTGTCTGCTCTCCTTTTTATTTCGGTAGGCATATCATTGGTGTACATGGAGTAAATGACAGGCTCTGCAGGACCTCTCTGCTCCCCCCTTTTCCTTTCTCTCCACCACCAGTCCGTTCTTTTCATGCTCATCCTGATGTCTCTTACTGACTCCACAATCCACTCGGCCATCCAATCCAACAACTTGTTTTTCTTCAGCTTTCTGTATAGTTTTTCGTGTCTCACTTCATCGAACGCCCTCGTAAAATCTAAAAAAGCAACAAAGAGCATAAAAGTAGATGCAATATTATTCAACAAAAGAAAAATTGCGTTGAGCGTACCTGATTCCTTCTTGTATACAAACTGGAAAGGTGTAGCAGAGTCTATGTACATCTTTTCTTCCTCACTTGCCCCCCTCATCACCAGTTCCCCATACTTTGCTATTACAAAGGCCAAGTGAATGAGTCTCCACGCCCCCAGAAGAGCCTGCATCTTTCCTGGCTTAATCTTATACTCTACTACTCTGATAGTAACTAGTAAGTCTAGATATCTATTTGAATGAATGAATGAAGTTGGCTTTGCTAGAGTGGAGCCGTGCTCCCAGCAGCCTATGTTCATGCAAGAGACCGTCAATCACTCAACTCTAGAGATAAGGCTAAGCGCGAGATCCCCTGAAGTGCTCGCTTGGTCAGCTCACGAGCAGCATGCGCATTGTAGGTGGTAATATAAAACTCGAACAGAAGAAGAAAAGGTCGCGTTCACACAGAGACAGGCGTGCACAGTGAGTGACAAAGATCACAAACGGCTCTGCATGCTTCATATGGATCAACTTGTAAAGCCAAAAGCAGCATCTTCCTCGTTTTTGTTTTAGCTGTATCCGATCCCTCAATTCCTTCTCTCTGAATCCTTTGCTTCCCTTTCTTTCCCTCTGCCACTTTGTTTAGTTTATTTCTTGCTTCTACCCAATTGGAGCATACTGAAAGCCGGTGCCAGAGATCATCAATTTTTCTTCTATTTGAACAACCCTCTGCCAGACAAAACACCTCTCCCGGAGAGTTGGCCCCCCCCGTTAGACCCTTCCGATTTAGTATCAATGTCCTTAGGAGTGGCTCAATCTTCTCACATAAGGCACTTCTCGGCAGACAGGACATCCGTACCTTGGGGCCATTCTTTGAAGACAAAAGAAATAGAGAAGAACATAAAGAAGACGGAAGAGCTCTCTGTAGTCCTGATAAAGAGGCAGACAGGGGGAAGTTGCCCATTTCTTCCCTGTCTCCCCTTTTTATGCATTCCATTCCCCAGACATCCTTAATTTTGGCAGAAACAAACAAATTCCCCTTCGGGGCTTGTCTTTCTGAGCTCCGGACAGGGAGAGACGTCAAAAAGTCAAGGCCTGCCCATCTGAACAGACCATTGACGGCTCGTCTTTGCTTCTGCCCCGCTGGTCCCTTCCATAAATTCAAAAGAGCCTGAGGAATACAGAGATGCGAACGGCTAAGTGCAATTCAGAATGAAGCAAAACGAGCATACAAGAGCGCGCGAGCAGACATTAAATTAACAGACAAAAGAGAGGGTACACGCAAACTCCTGACCAGAAGTCGGGCCGTTCATCGAACAAACCGGAGCCGCAAGTTGTCAATCGCCTCCCAGTCTCCCTTTTTTATCGGAAAGCACTCCAGGCTATAGAGTGCTACCAGCTCCCAGCACGCCTTCAACAGCTGCATCTTTCTCCCGAGAGGCAACCCAGACAGACTTGCAGCCAGACCAATCACCGCCCCTATTGTACGCTCTGCACTGCGTAGGCGTGCTTCAATCGACCAAGTCAAATCCCCTCCCTCAAACAGAAGGTAACCCAAATATTTGTACTGATCATACCAGTCTACTTCCTTCCCTTAGTACAAAATCATGCCGTTACAGTCCTCGCGGTGTTCATAAAGGCGCAGGACCTTGGTTTTCTTCAGATTGACATTCAACCCCCACTTTCTGCAATACCCCTCCAGGGCATCGAATTTTGCTTGGAGGTTGGCTGCTGAGTATGCAAACAAGACAAGATCATCAGCGTAGCCTATACTTCCCAAACTGGCCCCAGCAAGGTGAACCCCCTCCGTTTCCTTTCCATCTCCCCTTTTTCCTTTCTGAATCTCATCATGCAGGTCATTAATGAATAATAGAAAAAGTGACGGGGATAACGCATCACCTTGCTTAACCCCTGCCCCCTCCGGGAATAGAGCCGAGTCCCCATCAACTCTCGCTTTCACGCCTCTATACATTGATGCAATCATCAATAGATCTCTCTTCTCTATTCCCTCAGCCTGCAGCTTTACCAGAAGCTTCAGCCGAGGGATAGAGTCAAACGCCTTTGAGAAGTCGACAAATCCGCCCAGGAGCCCCTTCTTGCCTCTTCTGTATTCTTGTACCAAGCCTACCACTGCTCCGATCCCCTCTCTTGTGTCTACCCCTTTCCTAAACCTGATCTGTCTGTCGTCAAAACGAGCTTGCTGACGGATTCTATCATCCATAAGGAGACCAAAGAGCTTTGCAAGGGGGTTAACGACATGGACTGGACGCCAGTCATTCGGCTGTGGCGAAGGGGGATCTTTCGGGACGGGTATGATTCTCAACAAATTCCAGTTATCAGGCCAACACGCATATGCATGCATTAAATTAAAGAAAACAAACAAAAGGAAGCGAGAGATGGGAGGGTGACAAAAGCAAAGGTCGAGTTGTTAAGGAGAGATGCCATTGAGCCCTGCCGCTTTCTTTCTATCCATTCCTTTCAGACGATCAGTCACCTGCTTATACGAGAAAATGAATTGCTTCGGGGGCTCCGGCTCCGGATCAGGCTCTGGCAATTCTTTGCCCTCCCCAAAAACCTGTGCCCAATGGTTTGAGAAGTCTTTTGCCCCTGGTCTCAGACCGTCTTTTGACAACTTTCTCCTTTCTTTCCAAAGAAAGAGGGGGTCATTAAGCAAATGTGTCTTCGCTTTTTTAGTTTCCGCTCTCTCAAATCTCTTCCTTTTCTGCCGGAAGATCTCTCTCCTTTTCTTTAAGATGCCTTCTACCCTTTCCTGCTTTAACTCTCTCTCCACCCCACTTGTACAGTCCTTAACTTCTTTCCTTACTTTCTTCAGGTATTCCTGCAGCTCTTTATATTCCTCATCCCACCACCCTTCCTTCTCTCTAAACAACGTTTTGAAGGTAGGGTGCTGTTGCTTCTCTGTCGCTTTTGCTATTACTTCTTTCACTGGTCCAACCAAAACCCGACACCAGGCTGTGGCCAAGGCTTTCAACCGGTCTTTCTTATCTTGAGGGCTCAATGGGGAGGAGGTCAAAGAAGAGGGCAAAAAGGCTGTCGAGGAGGGTGGGGAGGAAGACACAGGAGGGGGTGGGGGAAGGGGAGGCTCTTCGAATAGTTCAACTTCTCTATGATGCTCCCAGAGTCCCTGCCATGCCTCTCCCACCAGCTCTCTTGCTGCTGCCGCTATTGGCAGCAAATCCTCATCTTTCACCGCTGCCTTTCTGATGGATCTGTAAAGCGGGGGGCACTGCTGCAGGGATGGGGCATCTGTCCGCTTTCCTGCAGCCTCAAGTGAAGAAGAGAGGAGAGAAAAACAGATAGATGCATGGTCATGATCGGAGCCAATCAGTCTATCGAAAGCGATTTCCCAGTCTGTGCAAGAGGAGAGAAGGAAAGGGTCAACCAATGCATAATCGACAACGGATATCTCTTTTTTTGTGTTCTTTAATTTACAGGTACAAGCACCTGAAAAGCGGAAGTCTTTGCCCCTATACTTCCCTTGCAGACCATTCAGGATGAGTAGGTTGCTTTCACCGTAAAGACGCGAGTGTAGCAGAGTCCATGTACATCTTTTCTTCCTCACTTGCCCCCCTCATCACCAGTTCCCCACACTTTGCTATTGCAGAGGCCAAGTGAATGAGTCTCCACGCCCCCAGAAGAGCCTGTATCTTTTCTAATATCTTTCCCGGCTTAATCTTATACTCTACTACTCTGATAGTAACTAGTAAGTCTAGATATCTATTTGAATATATAATAATATAGTTTATCAGTTATGTATGCTAAGTTATACAGCCTATAGGTGCTAGGCTAGGCCAACCTAAGTCAGGCTAAGTGTCAGACGACGTATAATTTAATATTAATAGGAGGTTGCAGACTTACAGTTTTTAACACATAACGAGTTATCTCTAGAGTTATATCTGATGTTATTACACACAACTACGAATTAAGCCCCTAATTATCATTATTTATTTAATAATTGATCATCTATAGATTCTATAATCATCATCGTCGGACTCTGCTAGTTTTTATCTCTAGTTTTCTGTATTAGGATTCTACAGAAATTATCACAAAACAGTGTGCGGATCACGTTTAGGATCACGTTTGTGCTTCAAAAGTTGTGTACCGATGTTTCATATCCGCTTTCAGGTCTGTTTCCTCTTTTCTACAATCACGTACACAATCACGGACCTCGTGGCACAGTCACTGGCACTGTGACCCGCACACCGAATCTGTCACCGATCTGTCAAATCGGACGTCGGCCCGGTTCCCATGACGTATGACCTTATTGACTTTCAGTCTTTGCCCCTCTATGCTTTCTTTTGCGTTTGACTGGCCTCCGCACTTGGTGGAGCCTTTTTTGCTTTCAGGCCCTTTTGTTTTTGTGTCTTCTTCAAACCGTCCACATTCACGCGCATGACGTGTGTCAGCTGGGACGAGAAAGACGTCATGGACTCCTTGTCCACCTGCATGGATCGGTTTGATCGATCATCGGTGCGCTTATTCACAGCCACTACGCAAGCTTGCTCCGATTCATTCATTCATCCATTCGTTTACACAGTTCTTTTTTGTGTCCGTTCACAAAGCAGGAGGGTGGTGAGAACGCTGGGTCTTCTTCTGCCAAAATGAATCTCAGAGGAGAGACAAAATGCATCATAGGCTCCGAAATCTCTAACGTCATTAGGAATGAATGCGATGCACGACTGAATATGTACATTGTGAATGGATTGAATGGCGCAAAATCAATTTTGCTTCTCAACTTGGGAGAGAAGGAAAGTGAGAGGGTGGAAAGGTGAAATGGTCGGAAGGCCGGGAGGAACTCGGTGGAAAGCGAGGGAAGAAGTGAAAAGAAAAGGAAAAAGGGATCATCTTACTGTTTGAAACACAGTTCACTTATTTCGTCTGTTGTTTCCCGTTGTGCTCCATTTCTTTCGGGTGTACTCTATTTGGGTATTAGACAGAATCAAATGCAATTGCAGTTGTTCCGATCGTCTTCTTCTCCTCGGATGTATATGCCAAGAATGCGGATCGGGAGAATGAAATGCGCTCACACTGACGATCGTGCTGATCTTCTTCTTGCCATTTGTCGCCCTCACAAAGGTCACTGGCTGTTCATCTTCGTTTCGCGGCAGCGTTCCTCTTTTTGTCCCAAATGTGCTCCGGTAGTCTGCATAGATGTATTCACACACACACACACACACACACACACACACACACACACACACACACACACAGCGAGTTTGATTCTTGCAGATTTCACACTTCAGTTTCTTGGAGCCAAGCTGATTCTCAATGATGAAACACACACTTTGCGCTAGAGAATCTGCACACGCACTTCCCTCCCAGCAGCCTGCACGAACAACAGAGAAGAAGCAACGAAGGAAAGGAGGACAAAAAAGGAAGGACAACTGGAAGGAATACAGAAAAAACACGCGGAAGGGAGGAAGGAGGAAAGGAAAAAATACTGATAGAGAGAAAGTAAGACAGAAAATCAGCAAGAAAGAAAAGAAAAAAGGAAGAAAGACATAGGAGAAGAAAGGAAGGCAAGACGGAAGAAAGAAAAAAAGAAGGGAGGGGAAAAGGCAGGTGGAAAGAACGAAGCAAAAAAACAACGAGGGCAGGCAAGGCGCAAGGAAAGAACTGCGATGAGGGGAGGAAAAGCGCTGAGAGAGATGAAGGGAAGGCAGACGGGCACGGGTGGGGAAAGAAGCAAGGACATGCAGGGGGACAACTACAGGCAAATCTCAAACAAAAGAGTCCCGCAGAGAAGAGAAGACATTACCCGAAGAGCTTTAGAAGAAGAAAGGAGACAGCTGGAAGAAGACGGAACGAAGGACGCAATTCAGGAGGGATTGGCGGTGATGCAGTAAGCGCAGGCACACCGCAGAAGATGAGTGGAGTGAGGAAAGTCGAAGGAACGTTGTAGCACACTGTTTGGACCCACGGAAAGACAAAGTGACTGACTGACGTCTTCTCATCCAGACCCAGACCGAGCCCTTCTTCCGGCATGAGTCATAGAGCTTTCCCAGTTCCAGAAAGAACCGTGGATGCTCGTCGCACTTTTCCCTCTTCTTCACCATTTTTTAAAAGTAAACTACGAGCGGCGAAGGTTCGCAGAAAACTGTTACGGGTTCTTTTCCCCTTTGTTCTGCTGAAGACGAGACGGCAAAGTGGGATGAAGTGGATGGACGTGGCGCGGCTAAAAGCTTGCCGGTACAGAAGTAAGCCTCCACAGCAACAAAGTGAAAAGGCAGGCGAGATGTGTGCAGAAGGTGTTAACACGCTGCGTCAAAACTGCTCGCGTGTCGCGATCAAGGTCGACAGAAGATGACAGAGAAGAGAGGTTATTCTGGCGGACAGTCATTCTGCCGCGCTCGAGTTTCACGCTCGAGTTTCTCGGGCGCCGAGGTCCCATTTCTCGGGCGTCAGGCGTCAAAAACTCAGGCGCGTCGGGATCTCCGAAATCTCAGGCGCGCCCGAGACCGTGCTGTGACCCCTCCCCTAGGAGTATACAGCTTGTGTTTTTTGTCAGGTCTATGTCGGGGTGAAGTCTTTTCGCGGAGTTGATCTGCTTTTGCATGTCTGGCAGCTCCAGTGTGGAACAGTGAAGAAAAGACCTTCCGGGGCTCCCGAGCAACATTCCTTCTTTCTGCCAGGAGGGCACAGGTAACAAAATTATTTAGCCTTCCTAAACCTAAGTGCCACTTAAAAAAATATAATTAAGATGATCTCTATCTTAAGCATCATTTTTCAAGAGACCATCCATACTTGCGGCATATACGGTCAAGACACCATCCAGATATGCGGCTTTGGCTTTTAAGATACCGTAAGTGATCCGCGCCTGCGGCGCGGACTTTCAAGCTTATCCAAAAATGCGGCTTCAACTTTTAAGTGGTAGTTAGATTTAAGGAGGTCAATTATTCAAGCAAACATCAAACATCAGAATTATTCAAGCATTAGTTGGTGAAAGCCCATGCAGCTCTCAAGCATCAAGAACTACTGAGCAACTCGGGCGTACAAGACTAGAAGCACCACAACGAACCTCCCTGAACCTAAGTGTCACTTAAAAAAATATAATCAAGATGATCTCTATCTGCGACATCGTTTTTCAAGAGACCATCCATGCTTGCGGCATACATAGTCAAGACACCATCCAGATATGCAGCTTTGGCTTTCAAAACATCGTAAGTGATCCGCGCCTGCGGCGCGGACTTTCAAGCTTATCTAAAAATGCGGCTTCAACTTTGAAGTGGTAGTTAGGTTCAGGAAAGTCAAAAATCCAGATCTCGAGCACCGACAACGAGCAACTCGAGCGCATGCCGCCCACTGAAAACTTGGGCGCGCCCGAGTTTCACCAATGCGAATCACCATGACGCAACTCAGGCATTAATAATCCAAAACTTTTAAGTCAAGCACTGACAACGAGCAACTCGAGCACATGTCGCCCACTAAAAACTTGGGCGCGCCTAGGCGTACCCAAGTTTCACCACGCCCGAGTTGGCCTTTTTGTGAAGGAAAAACTCGAGCGCGAAACTCGGGTGCGGAACTTGGGCATGGGAAAACAGACAGAATGACTGTTCGCCAGAATAACAATTCATTTCACTCATGCAGTGTGTTTCAATTTCAGTTTCAAAAGCTGCGTGAAAAAGCCTTCCAAGTCTGCAATGATGCCAGGCAGAGCCATGACCGAGCTATATATTAATATAGCACGAAAAACGGCGGAAAAAAATTTTCGGGCTCGGATGAGCCACCTTTACTTTTTTCCTTTCAGTTTGGGCTACAGATACCGTGGCTCGGGGGCCACGGCACTTACGTCAAACTATCGTCAAACTCGATCAGCCATACTTAGACGTTCTCAGACCTCTCCGTGACTCTCTCTTGTTTCTACAATTCAGATCGGTGATCACTGGCAGGTGTGTGCTTGAGTTGGACAACCGGATGCATCAGAAAAGCTGGGCCTGAATATCTCCTCGGTGTCCGCTGAAACTGCAGCTTTGGCATTTCCTTCTACATCGAGCCTGGTCGGTTCTCTTTTTGTCATTGCATCCAGGACTCTGAAATTCCTCTTTAGTCTGTATGCGTTGAGTAGTAAAAACTATTTTTCAAAAACATCATGACGAAGAAAAACCCAGTGGATATTCAAAAACAGAAGGCGAGATCCGCCTACATGATCTACGCCTCCACCCGTCATGCCCATTTCAAAGGTGTGAAAGGGTCTGAGATGATGAAGACTATCGGGCAGGAATGGAAGAATATGTCGGAGGAGGAGAAAAAGCCGTTTCAGGACCAGGCAGAGCAAGAGAAAACCACTTTAGAAGCAAAGAAAAAAGAGGCGGCGGCAAAGGAAAAAGCCGTCTCCTCCGCTGAAGGCAATGAAAACTCCAACGCGGTTGCGAACAGCACAGAGGGGGGTCAGAAAAGATCTGCAATGGATATGGGTGAGGAGGGAGGAGCCGCTAAAGGTCCTTCCCTTCCATTCCCTCTCCGGTCGGTGCAGAGACTGATGAAGGTAGACGAAGATGTGACCAAGATGAGGAAGGATGCCGCCGAGTATCTTGCACAAGCAACGGGTCTCTTCCTTGACCGACTCGGCAAGTCAGTCGACGTATGTTCATTCTGTCTTCCTGCCTGCAATCCATCCATCCATCCATCCATTTTTCCCGTCATTCCTTCATTCGCCCTTCGATCATTGCCTTCCTCGTTTCCTGTCTTCCTATGTATTACTACGGTTTTCGCGCAGATGCATGAACCCAACATCCAAGACTGCTTCTCTTTTGCATTCGCCGGTGTGAGTTGCTTTGTGCTGGTGCTTTAGGCAGCTCCCGATTTATCTTTTTTTTTTCTTCTCACCATCCACCTGAGTGGGGACGAGGCTTCACCTGTATGCAACAAACTCAAGAACCTCTCTGTGCGCATTTTTATTCTGGGGAAAGAACGAACTTGAAGTGAGAAATCCATGAGCAGATTTCTGTTCGCATTCACATTTTGGATAGGCAGATTCCTGTTCGCATTCACATTTTGGATAGGGGGTGTTTTCTTTCCTTCGGTCCATTCGGTTCTGGATTTATTCAATCAGAAAGAAAGTTGCTCTGCGGGATGATCTAGTATTAACATAATAACCTCTTTCGAGTTTTGTTTGTCCTGCCGTGTCGCCGAAGCCCTGCCACTTTCTGTCCATGTATACGCGTGTGGTGTTCTTTCAGGGATCTCTCTCCCCCCCTCCCTTCTCCCGCTCACCCTACCCCCCCCCCCC
>JAHBMJ010004416.1:30588-62743 GCA_018398765.1 Chromera velia | reverse complement strand
TTTCTCTCTTTCTGTCTGTCTGTCTGTCTGTTTGGGCCTGGCTGCTGCTGCTGCTGCTGTTGCCTCGTAAACGGAAGGACAAGAAAGAAACGAACACGTCCAGATGGAAAGAATGTGGAAGAGCAAAGGCGTAAGCCTGCGCTGGTCAAGGAAGGGCCGCAGGGTACGCTCAAGGCCTGGAGCTTTGGTACCCTTCCACTGAGAGAGCGCGCCAAAAGAAGAAAGAAAAAAACAGAAGAGAATGAGGAAAGAAAAAAACAAAACGGAAAGACGATACAGTCTGTCTGTCTGCCTCTCTCTCTCTCTCTCTCTCTCTCTCTCTCTATGTGTGTGTGTGTGTGTGTGTGTGTGTGTGTGTGGTGCGCGCGTCCGTGTGCGCGGGTTCCTTGCGTTAGTGTACGTATACGCACGGCTGTACGCGTGTGTGAGCGAGAGAAAGCGTCTGTGCCTCTATGTATGTGTATACGTGTGTCTGTGTTCTCTCTTGCCCTTTTCTTTCGTCTTCTCTGCTGATCACCGCAGGGATTGTCTGCGGCTTCGGATGCTCGGGGGCCCCGTGAAGTCATCGGGTCGGAAGGGCTCGAAGGCCTCCCTGGAGATGTCAGACGTCCTCAATGCCACCCAACACTCTCGAAAGTTTCAGTTTCTCTCCACAGCGCTAGAAGAGTTGAGACTTGAGACGACAGAGGGGAAGGAGAAGAAGGAAAAGAAGGGCTCGAGTGAGGGGAAGGAAACAGAAGGAGGAGAAGAGAATGAGGAGGGGGAGGAGGACCAAGTTGAGCCGTCCGAAGATGCAGCGGAGGATGAGGAGGAGAATGGAGATCGTACTGATGCTCCAGTTAGCAGTAGGAACAAAACAGGAAAGGGAATGGTCACGGGAAAGAAGGGGGCAAAGGGGAAGGCAAAGGCCAAACAACGTGCAAAGACTGCACCCACATTTGCTAAAGGACAGTGCCGAATTGATCAGCTCTTTGCGACTCGGGCCCCTCAACCTTGCCCAAAGCCGAAGCCTGCCGGTGCCGTTGTCTCCTCCTCATCTCCCTCTGCTGCTCCCCAGGCAGCAGCTGGACATCAGGAGGAAGAGGAAGAAGACGACTGGGTGCTTGGGGAGGGGATGGAGGACGGGCAGGCAGAGGCGGAAGGAAAAGGAAAGGAAGAGGACGAGGTTGAGGAAGGAGAGACTGAGGAGAAGGAAAAGGAAGAGCAGAAGGAGGGAGAAGGAGAAGTTGAGGGAGAGGACGGACCCCCTTCTCGCCCTGCTGTGTCAGAGGAAGTGCAGGAGGAGACGGAAGAGATTGAGGAGGATTCAAATTGAAAAGAAGAGCTCATCTGTATTTGATCTGGATGGATGGAGAATCATTCTGCATGCACATAGAAGAGGGAGGTTGCACCCGAAATCAACCAACGAATCGAACGATTTCTTGACGGGACGAAGTTCCATGTGTGCGTGTAGGGAGTCACATTTAAGCCCTCCCTATTCCGTTTGCCTCCATCTTGCCGTCTCCCCTGCCACTCGAACTTCTCTCCTTGGCCTACAGGGTTAAAAGTAAAAAGAGAGAGAGACGAACGAATGCATCTTTGAGTCTGGAGAGCCTCTTGCTGAGTATACTGCCAGGTACATGGGGAAGTCGAAACTGCATGCGTGGACTGATTGCATGTCTCTGCGTTTGAGTATGATGAGGAAGAAGAATCCGATTCCATGCGTCGTTTGATTCCGCACATCGCACGTTTGTAATAAGTGTGTATGATTCATTTGTTTCGGCTGGTGTTTCGATCAGGCACTCATCTTCCATCTAGTCTGGCACCTGATCAGAGGCTGGTCTGACAATTGAGCACCTTGATGAATATCTAGATCACTATCAAATCAATCCGGCCACTAGTCTGTTCAGCCGTACACGTTTCAAGTGTGCTAGCCAGGACTAGAGCCAGGAAGACAGAGGAAGTGTCTAAGAGACAATTACAAATTTTTCTGGGAATGTGGTATGATGATCACTGGTATCACACTGGTATAGTGATCATATGATAGTAATACTATAAGTGATTTTAGTGGTGCCCTAGAGACTAGAGTGGGTTTTCGCACACCTTGCTAGACACCTTAATTGTCACCTTCTTCTACGTCCAAGTTTTTTTACCCCTGCTATGATTGATATCAATGATATGTAAATTAATTCAAGTAATGTTTTATGAATCGCCGATTAGTATACTCAAACAAATCGGGGGCCGTAGAAAAAACTAGAGAAAAAAATCATTTCACTCAAATTCACTGTTACTAAGATGTAAGAATCTCCCCCCCCCCCCNCCCCCCAAGACCTTATCACTTAATTTGGTACGCAATTTTCTAGGCTTTTTTTTTTAATGAAGTTGGACGTCCCAGTTTGATAAAGTGTCTGACACTACTTCCGTGACCGTCGAAATCTAACCGTTATCCATCCAGGTAAAAATTTATATATAGATGTAAGAAAGTGTGATAGATATATATAAATGATATTAAATGCAATGTTAGTTCAGTCTTCAAGTTGCATTTAATCTAGAATTTCATGGACAAGAAAATGATGACCCATGCATTTAAGAATCCACTAAAACAGCTAGTAAAACAGCCAGCTGCCTAGCCAACTGTAGCCAACTGCAGACAGTATGCAGCTCAACAAACAAATACACATGCATGCACATGCATACGCACACACACACACACACACACACACACACACGAACACACACGAACACACACTGACTGTGGCACACACTGTGACACACACACACACACACACACACACACACACACACACACACACACCCACCTACACCTACACAACTACCCAGAGACGCACACACGCTGACGGGAACAAAGCCACACAGACAGACAGACACACAGACACACAGACACACAGACAGACAGACAGACAGACAGACAGACACACACACACACACACAGTGACACACACACACACACACACACACACAGCGCCAGAGACAGACAGACAGACAGACAGACAGACAGAGAGAGAGAGAGAGAGAGAGAGAGAGAGAGAGACGCACACGCACACACAGACTGTGAGCAGCATGCAGAATTATGGGGAGAAGCAAATTCGAGACTAGGCATTATTTGCAGTGCAAGGCAACACCTTCCTACTTGACGTCAAAGGAAAGAGAGGGTTGAACCAATGTGTTGTAGAGGAAAGGTCAATTCACATCGATGTGTCCCTGCCAAGATAAGTGAGTTCGACCACAGTCTGATCATCGATTTACATGTAATCAGTCGGTCATGCATGAGATTTCGTTTTCGTCCTCATTGCACTGCCACGACCGCTCCCTCTTCCCAACCATCGATTCGAGCGTCACAGAGTTGCAATGGCTGTCTCATCGTTGGTGCGCACTGCTTCCCTTCGCCTTACTGGGGCCAGGAGGCGCTGCGCCATCGTCTCCGTGGTCCGCATCTGAGACTGGACTTGAAAAACGATTGAGGGCGAATCCCATCATCTTGACGATGGTCGGCTCGTCGTGTTCGGGTGCATCTATAAATGAATGATAGGAATCCAATGCGTCTGCATCAATAGGAGATAGATTGTCCAGAGTTTTCTCTCGTACTTCGAAATGGAGTTCGTCCATTTTCTCCCAATGCAAAAGAAGTTGTTCAAACACTTCCTGAGGGGTCTTTTCCTGAATGTCTGGAATGTCATAGGGGCTGGACTCTTGAAGGACTGCAAGCACATTTCCGTCCTGGTCAGTTGGGTGAGGGTCGTCATCGGATGGGTTCTGTCCCTTCCCCTTAGCCCCGCCAGACCCTAGGAAGCCGAACATTTCTATCCGTCTATCTTTGTCCTTCTTTGGCGTTTCTGTTTTGCTACCCTTTCTCTCGTCACTGCTTGCGCATATCGACCTGGATTAGATCTGTATGCACGAAGCCCTGTCGTTGCTTCCTCAATGAAGAGGACACAATCCGGTACGTGACAATCGTTAAACTGCATGCATGGCAGCATGCAAAAGAAAAAGAAAGTGGGCATTTTTAGCCATAGTTAGTGACTTGGATCGGTCGCCGCGTCCATGCATTACGATGGATCGAAGGCATATGCGCATGCATGCATGCGCAATTAAGCGAAAAGGAAAGCTTTATGCAAAAAAGTATTTTTTTGGGGCCTTTCCGTCGGACCGCCGCGGGAGTCTCGGAGGGCAGCGCAGTAGATTTGCAGCATTTGCTGCGATACACGCTAGCTGCGCACGCGTCAGCGCGATTGAGACACGTCCACGCTAAATCTGAAAATCAGTGTCGGTCGTCTCGACACCATGGAGAGTGAGACTCAGACACTTTTCAACCTGCATGACCTCCTGTCTCTCACAGGGTAGGTTGTAACAAGCACTTGTACCATCCTGCAGAGTCAGCTTAGATAGCTGTTCTTAAATATAGTGGAACTTGATTGTACGTTTTTTACTTCCCGACGTCTCCCCGTCTCCCAGGCCTTGTTGTAACACGTGTATAAATCCACCGAAAGCGAACTTTCAAACGCGCAAAAAAAAAAAAACCGACAGGGCCGATCGAACATTATTGCACGCCAGAACCAGAATGAGCTCGGACGAAAAGATGGGCACAGGCCCACTGAATGAAAAGGAAAAGAAGTTCACGCTCGAGCAACTCAAACTGAAACTTTCTGCACG
Source organism: Chromera velia (assembly GCA_018398765.1). NCBI lineage: Eukaryota > Chromeraceae > Chromera > Chromera velia. The sequence goes on along the minus strand of JAHBMJ010004416.1, from coordinate 58,093 downwards.
TACCCACCTCGAACTCGTGGACTTCATTGCAGATCTGTGGGGGTCCGAATCATCTTCAGACGCCCTAAGCTTGGAGGATTTGCGAGCAAAGATAGACAACTTTGCGGGGGCAGCTGATGTTGACGAATGCGAATGGCTGACGCATCACGAACCCAGTGAAATTCGTCAAATGTCCTTCCCCTCCGTCTCTTTCCCCACTGAGCTCTGTTTTGCCCTCGGGGGTGGCACAGGATCGAGTGAGGGCAAGCCGTTGCGGAACGTTTCCGTCAAGGGAGGCATTGTCGAGTTCGAAGTGCCCAACAGCTGCAGCAAGTGCCACGGGAAAGGCCTCGTTAACGTTTCACTGCAGAAGTCAGTCTGGCTATTTCTTTGAAGTGTCCTTGCGTGCGTCAAGGATCCTTGCGTGCGTCAAGATCTCTCTGTAGGTATGAGTCTCTTCAATTGCACCATTCTTTAAAAGTGCATGAGCATCGCCAGCTCGCATTTTTTTTTTGTCTTTTTATCTGCCCGTTCTTCTGCCTGAGACGAAACAGGAAAGAGGAAAGACAGCAATTACAGGCTCAGTGTCGGTGTCAGACCGTGTGTGTGACTCTGTATTCCTTGGCATCAAGGCGTGTGAACCAATATAGATGCAAGTCTCTCTACGCATGTGTTGTGTTTCTTCTTTATTCTGCTTGTGTGCGCGTCTCCCTTTTTTCCTGAGCTCACTCTCGTTTTAAAGAGACTGCCAAGACACCTACTACACCACCGTATACAATCTGGATCAACATTTTGATGATAATTGTAAGAATGATAGGGTATCGAAAACACTTTTGATTAATGCAATTTCACAACCGCCGCGTTGCATCTTGCTTGCAGGAACTGTCGAGACAACTACCGGATCGTTGGAAGGGCCTTCAGGGAATGTGAGTGTTCGACAGGGGAACCAAAGGAGAGGGTCATTGACGAACTGGCACATGTGAATTCAAATCCGTACATGGCAACCTCGAAGAATGGGCCGACAATGGGGGGAGGGGATGAGGGGGCGGGGCAGCAGAACTGAGTCTGAGCCTGCGTGAGTGCCCAGGCTCGTTGATCCACCTTCAAGAGTACATGCACGATAAGAAAAAGAGAGAAAGAGAAAGTGCTGATGCATTCCATAGACATAAAGGAAGACCGTTTGGCGGCTGACTGAAAACCCCGTGCCTCCATCCTCTTGCGTGGCGAACTTGGGGTGAGTTGTGTGCACTCGTTGAAGGATCTACAGGAAGAGAAGGGCAGAAGGAAGGAAGAAGGGAAAGGAAAAAGACACGATCTTGGCAGCTGCTGTGTCTGCCTGTCTGACTCTGGCTCCAATCTACTAGACAGGTGGTTGGTGTTGTGACGGGAAGGGACGGCCGGCTGGAGGTAAATGAATCAAAGGTGCGACTTCTTCTTTTTTTCTTTCATGCTTGCTTGCTTGCTCTGCGGCGCCGTGAGTGGATGATTCTATTTAAGGGGGGGTGAAGGGGGTAGAGATTGAATATACGTCGAAGAAGATCGGAGGATGGCCGCTTCTGGTTTTCCTTTTTCGCTTGTTGAAGACAACGAGTGAAGGAGGACAAATCACTACAAGCAAATGAGGTGCAAGATCGAGGGAGAATTAAGGGAACCGAGTCATCAAAGGACAGGAAGCGTTCGGGTGGGAGGTGTTGGAAAGGAAATCTTCGTTTGGTTGAGAGTGGATCGATGCACTTGGGGAAGATGGGTTATCGAGAAAAAATGAGTAGGTGAAGGAATTGATGGCTGGGACAAGAGATATTTCCTTTCTTTCTTTTCCTTTCTGATCAAGGAACGGAATGAATAAGCGCTTGCATCAGATCAAAGTCAGCGAGCATGTCTCAGGACATCAACCGTCACCTTTCTTTCTTCATCCTGCAAAGCGACCTGAGGGGGGGGCTTTTTCTCTTTCTGTTGGTTTATTTCTGCACGGAAAATTCCACCATGCAGTTCTTTTTAGGTTCTGCAGCAGAATCGGACGCCCCTTTTCAGGATTGTGTGGGTGTGAGAGACGGAGAAAAAGGCAGAAGATCGTTCATGTGTTTCTTTTTTTTTCTTTCTCTCTTTATTTATTTTTGTCAAAAGCTTCGATCATCTTTCGATCCGAACTTTCATTTCTTAGAATGCGATGTGTGTTCTGTCAGAAGGGAATCCAATGGGGTCATAGGGTACTCATCACCTTTTTTTTGTTTTGTCCCCTTCTTTTTCCTTCCTTTCTTCCTTCCTTCCGCCCTTCCTTCGTTGTATTGCTTCGATTCTTTGTATGTTTTTCTTTCTTTCTTTCTTTCTTTCTTTCTTTCTTTCTTTCTTTCTTTTCTTTCTTTCTTTCTTTCTTTCTTTCTTTCGTGCGCTGTACTGCTTTCCCTGTATTGCTCTCTCTCTCTCTCTCTCTCTCTCTCTCTTTCTCTCCCTCGTTCTTCCTTTCTTTTTTTCTTCTTCCTTTCTTTCGATCTTTCTTTCTTTTTCCCCCTTTTTTGTGCTGTTCTCTCCCTGTGCATTGTTTTCTTTCTTTTTTTTCCTCTCTTGCGCGCTTTGTATTGCTTCACTCAGTCCCTTTCTTTCTTTTTTTTCTTCTCCCTTCCGTTCTTTCATTTTTCCTGACTTTCTGTCTTCCACAATCTCTGTCTCTTGGAAAGCCATCTGTGTCGCTTTCATTCTCAAAAGGTGCGTGCGCGTCTGTGGTCAAGCTTCTGGACCCTACACGTTGTTCAACGAGACGACAGACGAGACGTACACATGCATGTCGTTCTCTTCGTCCGTCTCCGTCTGTTTGCCGTCTTTCTGCTTCAAGCCCGCAACACATGACTGATGTATGAAGGTGCATGTGTGTCTTCGTTCATCTCATTCCCACTGGCTGGTCTGTCTGGGAAGGAAGTGGGCGTGTATGGGCCAGTCTGTGACGAATGGTGTGCCTTGTTTAAAGTTGTTTTCTGGACGAGCCGAGGAACCCATTCCAGCATCCGGACCTTTCTCGATGTCAATCACAGCCTAGATGGCAGCAAGATAACAGATCAAAAGAAATGAAGCAGTGAGAACATAGGTCAGTCGGATGGATGTATGTTTGTTCCTTTGAACCCCTTGATTTGTCTTTCCGTAGTCTCGCTTTGTCATTGCGGGACACTCAGTCAGTCCGTATGCATGTGTGCGTGTGTCTATATGTCGATGTGGGAGCAGAGACAACAGGGGGATCGGCATGTATCTATCATTTGAGAGAATTCACCAGACAGAGTGTGTATGGATGGAACTGCAAGGAAAGAAAATTCGCCGAAACAGAGCGGTTTCTTTCGTTAATTCTTCAGTAATTCCAAGTAATTCTGTTCGATGTCTAGGATCGATTCTATGCACTACTGTCTAGAGTCTAAATAACTCTAGACTCTAGTTAACTTTAGTCTAAATTATATTTTTTAATGGTTTTCTCTATTAATTTCAATAATTTTTTATAATTGTTTTACAACATAGTTTTAAGTTTTAAGCTCTTTAATACTCTTTCGGAGACTTTCACGTAAAGTGCTACTTGAAAAAGAGTTTATAGTTAATTATCCGGCCCACATGCACGGTAACCGTGTCGTTCCCCGTTCTGCTCTGTCAGTGAGTGATAATTCGATTTTTGTTACGCCATGGTTTATACCATGGTCGGAGTCTCGGAGACATCCGGAGACGGCGGGCCGGTCATGCAGGGGTCCGGCCCACCGTTCGGGGCAGGCGCGCATACCCTTTTTGAAGGCCGCGGGCCGGGCCAGAGATGCATGTCAGCATGCAGAGAGGTCATGAGAGGATATGAGAGGTCCGGCGTGACGTACGTATTAATACCATTCACAGTGAGTCACTGTCACTGATCTACTGGTCTTCATCAATGATTCCGCCTTCAGAATCAACGCCAGGTTAAATTGCCAGCTTGTAAGTGAAACTGATGGAATGAAGCGCGGTCGCTGTATAAAACCATCGCCTGGAACTGTTGGTGACGGAATACTGAAAGTCCCCTGTATTTAATGTGAGAACTCAATCCTGGGTTCTTCCCAGTGTACCCAGATGAGTGTAGACTGTGTTTTCCTGCTTCAACTTGTAGCAAATATCCGTCTACGTGTCCGGTCACGGGAGGGAAGGCGTGTCTAGCCGTCGAAAAGGATTTTGCCGTCTCCTTTGGAGGTTGCCCGTCTCGTCAAAGAGGGGAGGGATGATGAAGGCGTTTGGAAACAAACTATGGAGCCTTCCCACGAACCCGATTCCGAGAGCATTCCATCGAGCCTACAGCAATCAACGCCTGTCTTTTGGTTCACACGAAGCAGCTCAACATGAGGGCCGAACCATGAGGGTTGTCGGGGCGAAAGGAGGTCATTGGTGCACGAAAGAGCAAGTTCAAAGACAGGGGGAGAAAAGGAGACGGCCGATCCTCTTTTTTCCTGGAGGGGGGCTTCGCTTCTACTGGATGGTGTGTCAATTGTTTCTGCAGTCGTTGTACGTGCATTCATGGCCGTTATGGCTTACAAGGGAGAGGCAACAGGAATAGGTTTCCTTCAATGCAACGGCACTCGATGCGTCGAGCAGATTTCTACTAGAACAAATGCGTACACAGAGGAATCTCCCCTGAAACAATGATTGTTCTGTATGTATGTATAAGCATTGTATTGAGACCTGCATGCATTGTTGTTCTTGCAGATCGGTGCCGCTCAGTACTTACAGGAGCACTTCGAGCTGCACAAGTGTCACGTTGCAGGGGTGAGTCTCCCTTGTGTGTATTGGACCGTGTGTATTTTTCTTTTCCTTTTCCATTTCCTTTTCGTTGGTCTTCTTCTGTGGATTTTTCAGTGCGACAAGAGATGAGTTGCGGGTGGAGAGAAAGTGGCAGGCAAATGAAAGGCGGGGAGGTCCTCATAGTGAAAGTCCACCCGTCTTCGTGCCTGTACGGCAAACATGCGGAGGGAGGATGAGGGAGGCATTCGGCTGTGGTGTAGAGCTCAGCACTTGCGGAGTGAAGGCAGTCAGAATCTCAAGGGAATTCGACTTGTTTCAGAACATCATAGTGGCTTTACGCGCGGCTCGTCTACTTCTTTCTAAGACTTACGAGCACTGCAACGCCCACCCGAAGGAACATAGAGACAAGTACACTACCACAAAAATGGAGCGCCAGAGAGACAGACATGAGGAATTACGAAAGAACGACAGAGAAATTTCACGAACTCTCGCAAGGCGATCCGCATACACAGACACACGTGTACCACAAAGTGCAGTCACGCAAGAAGATGCAATCAATCCATAAGAAGATGGAACTGCAATCATATGTTTCCTTCTTCCCACTCCCTCCTTGTTTCTGCTGAAGATGTGGCACAGTTAGACATAAATCAGTCAGTCTCCATGTTTCAACACGTCAGCCGGTGCATCTCTACCATCCATCCAGTCTTCTTTCATGTTCTATACATTCACATTTTTCCTCTGCTGAAAAGGCAAACAAGTGAATGTGTGTGTGTGTGTGTGTGTGTGTGTGTGTGCGTGCGTGCCTGCAGGCGAGTGCGGGTGCTTTGGTTGCTCTTCTTGTTGCCTCTGGATCCGATCTCGGTGCAGCGGTGCGACTCGCCTTCCGCATAGCAGAAGAAGAAGGAATGTGGCCTAAAAGGCGCAGCAGAGGCGCGGGGAGGGACGTGAAAGCCGTTGCAGAGGCGTCTGTGCTGCCTGTGCGCCTGCCTCTGAAATCATCCTCAGATGATTTCTCTCTGTCGAATCGCTCTTTCGTCGGCCTTCCTTCTTTTGCGTTAGGACAAGAAAGCCCTTTCCGATGTTCCCTTTTGGGCATGGGTCCGCTGTTGCGGGGGTGGTTGAATTCGATCCTCACAGAAAGGGAAGAACGGAAGGAGGCAGAGGAGGGAGAGGAGTGGAGTCAACGGTTGTCCGTTCTCGTGTCGTCTGTGTGCACCTCGTCTTTGACATTTCAACTGCGAGTCGTGTCTGGACCCCTCAAGCCGTCCGATTTTGTGGACGCGGCACTGGGCTCTTGTCACCTCCCTCTGCTCCTTGATGCGCGTGTGTTTGCCCGATTGCACGACGGTAGTTTGTGCGTTGACGGTTCGGTGTTTGGGTTGGAGAGCGCAAGGGCAGCGCTGATTTCGAGAGAGAAGGAACTCAGAAGGAAAGAGAAAGAGGAAAACGACGGTCAGGCAACCGGCACACTGTTGACGGAGGAAGAGGAGGCCTGTGAATTTGTGAGTATCGTTCCGTGGGAGGACTCCTCCAACTTGGATGGGGGGGAGGCTACATGGAATTTTGGGTTGAGTTTATTGACTCGACTGTCGGCAGGGCCCGACACGTTAGAGAGATGGATGGAATTAGGAAGGGACCACGCACGCCGTCTCCACCTGTCGGGGGGGTTGAAAGGTCTGGAGACTGTGGCGCGATCGTCTCCCTGTGTGCCAATGAACTGAGATGAGATTGGGGCTTCATGAGCAGGAGGAAAATGAGTAGACCAATTGGGAATGATGAGTATTGTTTGACACCTGTGCGCTTTTCCTTCGTTTCTCTATTTATTCGCTGTGTCAGTGAGGAAGCAAATATGGAAAAGGGCCAGAGAAGGAATAAAGGAAAGACCATCACTTGCGTGGGAAAATTCAAACAAAGAAGGCGATGGGTTTCCGGGAAGCTGCCGAAACAAGGAAGATCTCTCTGTATGTGTGCACGAGTGTGTGCGTCTCTCTCTCTCCCTCCCTCTCTCTCTCTCTCTCTCTCTCTCTCTCTCTCTCCGTGTGTGAGTGTGTGTGTGTGCGTCTCTCTCTCTCTCTCTCTCTCTCTCTGCGTGTGCGTGGCAGGGCATCTCTCTATGTGAGTGTGCACGGGTGTGTGTGACTGCGAAAACATGACGATCTCTCTTCGTACGTCATGCCACACTCACTCACTGATTCTCTCAAAACCTCCCCCCTCGAATCCATCAAGAACGCACAAACTCAAAAGCAAGAAGAAGACAAAACCGGAAGGAGAGAATAAGATGAGATGCAGAAGGTTGAAGCAGAGGGCAAGGGTGTTAAACGGACGTTTGTAAGTGAACGGGGGGAGCATTCACTGCAGGCCGACCTGTTCAAATCTTTTGAATCGTCTACGTGTCGGTCCGCGTGCGTCTCTCTCGTCCACTCAAAAGGTTTTAGCATGTGCCTTAGCCGAACGCCCTTTCTTTTTTTGGCTTTCTGATGAAATGTGCATGGGGGGGGTGAAGGAAGGGGGGAGGGAGGACGACGGAAACGAACGAGGTAGAGAAACGTCCCAGAGCGTAAGGGGTGTACTGCTCTCCGTAATTTTCTCTTCTTGCTGGTGTGTTTCTGGTCGTCGTTTTTCCTTCCTTGCTTGCTTTGCAACTCTGCCGCGGTCAGTATTTTTGTCGACGTAAATCAGCCCGTGCATAACGTTGTTGTCAACCATTGGGAACCCCTGTGGTTCCATTCAACAAGAATGTACAGTCAGGCAGCCCTGTGTTGCACATTCCGTTCGTCTGTGTCTCTCCCTTGCTCCCTTCCTCCCTCCCTCCCTCCCTTCCTTCCTTCCCTCCTTCCTTTTTTTCCCCTTTCTTTCTTCCTTTCCCCCTTTTTTTGTTTGACTCCGTCTTACCTCCCTTCCGTTAACCTTGCTTTCCCTTCTCCCAATCTGTGTGCGGTTTCATGCTCCCAATCTGATCATGTATTTTCCACTTCTGCCTCGCTCTTGCGGTGATGTTTGGTTTCAGATGGAAACTCTAGTGGAAACTCCTCGGCTTCTCAAGGCACATCTCTGCCCAGTCCCCCTCGCTCCATGCAAGAGAATAGTATTCTCTTTTCCTCTCTCTGAGTCACCGTGTTTTGCATGATGAAGGAGGGACCATTCTAGAGATCATTCAGCCAGCCGACGGATCAATTATGAAGCAGGCGACCAAGAAAATTCTGAAAAAAATCTTTTATTATATTTGGGGTCGCCGGGTGTGCATGTTTTAATGAATTGAAGTTGACTTAACAGATTCTGGAGCGCTAGCTATAGCTGGAACGAATTACGTATTTGAAAACGTTTGTTTAAAAAATGTTTTATGCAATTGAAGTTAAAGTCAAACTGATCTAGAAAATGATTCAACTTGATTGATCGGTTGATTGCATGATTAATTAGTTTATAGAAGTTATCTTCTGAGACTCTTCTCGCTATGTTAATCTGTCTTCAGAGCTGACTTGAGAGCTAACCGTCATTTCAAATTTAATTAAAATTTATAACTTTAAAATTTAGATTTAATTTCCTTGCTCTATATGATAGCCTTGATCTATACAGTTTATACTTAGCACTTAGAGGCTAGATAGTGTTACCTTCTTGGTGCTTGCAGTTGGAATCTAATCAAAAAGAGTACCTTTAGAATTATTGACAACATCAAACAATTATAAAATTGTAGTTCATAAAATATTAAGACTTTTTTTTTCTGTAATACTGGTAAAAGTGACTCTCAGTCAAATACGGGAGCCGTAACGGGGCAAAAGCATTCGCAAATTAAGTTTTTTAATTTTAAAAAAATAAAAATCTGCTTTCAAGTTTTAAGACTAAATTCAAGTAACGAAATCAAGTTGAAAAATTACTAGTTTCTAAACCTCACTATACTACTTTACAGACACCTAACTAGTTTTTTATATTAATACTTATTAAAAAGTTAATCAGAAATTAAAGTAGCTAGAAAGTTGCCGCAGTGATTATTTTATTATTCATTGACTTTTAAAAGATCATGAAATTCAAAGTTGCTTTCGAGTCAAAAGTTTATATTTAGCTTGAAAGCTCTCTTTCAAAAATATGTCTCCTTTGTCATCTTCCGTCTTAGTTCAGCTTTTGTCCGTTGCTTGAGTAAGTCACGCGAGTGTCGACATTCGAACAGTCAGCAATCTATTAGTAGATGCTCCTCTCAAACGACAGATACGCCGTCCACACCGAGAAGCTTCGCAAGGCTCTGCAGAGAGTAGAAGGAGAAGAGACCATGCGCACTCAATGCGCGATTCGACAAAGCGCAGTTGTCCGACATGAGAAGGCAGTTGTCCGACCTCAAGAGGCTTCCAGAAGGGAGCAGTGGTGTTCACGTGGTTGACCGACGCCTCAATGAGAGAGGACGACATCGGGGGCTTCACAAAGCTGAGTCAACCAGAGGAGGACATCAGCGGAAAGAGAGGAAACGCATGAGTCAAACAGCTTTGAAGGAGGGACCGAGTGCATGAGTCAACCAACTCACGTGATGTACTTGAGGGAGGTCCGTGCCGAGGAAGCATCAGAGCTGGAAACACCATGAGCGGTGGAACCCTTTGGAAGGTCATCGGGCTGTTCCACAATGGCGATGGATGTCTCTCCTCCACGCTCGCTGTCCAAGACTCCTGCGTGGATCGCTGCTCTGCACACGGCACTCTCTGGATTGTAGGTGCCCGTGCCATAGACCTTCGCACTGCCGAAGAAGGGAACGTTCGACCCAGCAGATGCGCAGTCTTTCGGACAGGTGACAAGAGCCGGCTTTCCAGAATTAATGATAGTCATGCCGGTATCGTCACACTTGTACTCGGGACTCTGCTCAGCCTGTGAAAGACTGAAGGTTCTGATGTGAGCCTGCAGAGAGCCAGAGAGAGAAGAGCTGTGTTGCAGTGGCAAACCGGCAGTCAGTCTGCCTGCGCCAAACGGACCTTCCTGGAGGCCTTTGACTCGACGCCATTGCTGACACTCCCGATGAAGCGGTCGAAACGGCCGCCCAGGACTACGTTGACGGCACCTCCAGAGGGACTGAGCTTTCCGGCGTGAATGGCGGCTTTGCAGATCGACGACTTGGGGGAGTACTTCATCTCACCGAAAACCTTGGCGTCAGAGGTTTGGCACTCAGCTGGGCAGTGGACTCGCACCTGCGGAGAGCAATAAAGTGAGTGCGGCATTTGACGATGCTCTCTACAGTCAAATCCTTGGGGTGGAGGGGAACTCATACCTTGAAGCCAATCGGTCCCGAGAAGGGTTTCGAGAACAGAGTGTCTTCGCAGGACAAAGATGCTGCGGGCAGGATTCCAGCGATGGGCCTCCGCAAGTTGACTCCCGCAGGGGGCTCGTCAGATCGGCAGGACGGAGGTGCGACACATTTCCTTCCATCGATGGTGTAACGGGTGCGCCCGGCAACTGGCGCCCTGCAGAAAGGGAGGCAGGTCGCCGATCGCTGAGAGGCCTCTTGTCCACGAATGAAGGGCCGTCACGACCAGTCAGAGCTTCCTGTTTACCTTTGGCGGCCGCGCTGTCTTGCTTCGACCATCTCGACCTTCACTTGTTCAGAAGACATCGACTCGCGGTAGAATCCGACATAGGTGATTTCACCATCGAATTTCTCTTCAGCCGGGGAGGACTCGAAGCTCTTGCCGATGCCGTCGACGAAGTTCCCCGCGAGTTGCACGGATCTGGCGTCAAGAAGCTTGGTGAGGACCAACTTGCCGTTCACATGGAGGCTCACAAGGCCCGAGGAGAAGGTGATCGAAGTTGCGTAGCCGGCGTCCTCCTTGAGCTTCTCGGTGTAGGTGATAGAGCCAGAAGGGTTGCACTGCAGCAAGTCAGAGGGAGCAAAGCCATGTTGCAGCGGCGTAAGCGACGGGTCGAGAGGGCCTGGAAGCACACGAAATCACGTGGGCAACCTGCCTTCACCGCAAAGACGAGCTCGTTCTTTTTGTTGAGGCGCAAGTCGATTCCACCACAGTAGCCGTTGGAGAAGATCGTGCGGTCTTGATCAGAGGACCCACTGGAGGTGAAGACCGTGGAGAGAGTGAAGTCAGGGACTTCCTCAACGTCGTACACTTGGCCTTGGTTCGGGGGGTCCATCTGGCCCTTTGCACGGCTCCAGGAGAAAGCAGGATCTGGAATCCCAACTCGCTGAGCTCCGGAGTGACTCTCGATTCGCAAAGACTCCTCCTCCTGGAGAAGGACGAGGTCGCTCTCTGCTCCTTGCAGGCGGGACATTCCAGCGAATGAAGACCCAGGTCTAAATAGCGCAGTCTTCCTACAGGAAAGGAGATTGGAGAGACACAAGTGCAATCTGATTTCGTTCTCGCTCTGGCCTCTTTTGAAGAGTGCCTGGTGTCGTGAACTGACTCCATGATCGAGGGAATCGCTCGGGACAGGAACATGGTTCGATCTGCTCCAACTTTCTCGCCGCTCGAAATCTCGTTGCGATCTGACGCCTGGAAGACTGTGTGGCTTGTTGCGAAACCAGCGACCTGAGTTGACGGCATCGGTGCGACACGTTAAGAAAAAGGAGATCTCGTTTGCGAAACCAACCAGCTGCTGGGTTTCTCTTGCAAACAACTGACCACGACAAGGTCTCCTCCGTCGTCGTCAATGATTCCTGCGTGGATTGCGGCCTTGCAGATGTTGGAGTCGTCTGTGTACATGAAGGAGCCTGTGACCTTTCCGTCTTGACTCGCACAGCCGGAGGGGCAGGTCGCGACAGCTGATGTCCCAGGTGCAGCACCAACAAGCTGCGAGCAAGAAGGAGTAGAGGGGAGGGTTGAAGAAAGACCACCACCAAAGGGCCAGGCGCATTTCAAATGCCTTTACCCACGGACCGTGTTCGCAAGGGTCGCCGAGCAATCGAGCTGGGCTTTGCTGCCAGCGAAGGGGCTTCCCAACTTTGCATAAGGAATCTTGGGGAGGGCGGGCTCTGCCTCTTCATACCCTTTTCCGCCAGTCGGATCACCATCACCAGAACAGCTGAGAACCACGTCCTCGTTATGGCTGCAGTAGATGTCGCTGGCACTCATCTCTCCGATCGAACAGGACATCACTGCAGGACAAAAGCAGGGCCGCGATCAATGTGTTGGAGAAAGCATCATAGTAGCGGCCGCACAGTGAGAGCTTTTGATTGGCACTGACGGCTCGACTCGCTTCCAACGCAGGAGACCTTGTTGAAACCGATAGAGGAGCTCGCGGCGCCACAGAAATTTCGCCCAGTGAAATCCTCGCAGTTCTCACCAACTCCTCCGCGGCCCTTGATGCCGTCGTACCCCATCTGTGGCAAAGAAGGGTGGCAGCACTCCTTTTCATCAACAAAGAGGCTGACGGAAGTCAGAACAAGTGGGATAGAAGCCGAACCTGTTTGCAGGCAACTCTGGAAGCAGAAGCCGTCCAGTCGTCATCACAGACCGTCGACCAGCCAATCCCTGATGGGTTGGGGGCACACAAGGATTCAAGGAACGGCAGGTGAGAGGAAAGTAGTTGATCGGATGTACGAGAGGCGTACCGTCTGCCCAAACTTCCAAGCGGCCAGTGCCGTCGTTGGAGGGAGTGCCGTAGGGTCCCATCAGACGAAGGGTCCCTGGGGAAGGATCCTCTCCGGGCTTCGCGTTGGAGCAGCGAATGGCCACGTCGTTCTCATGAGAGTCGCACTTCTCGACTGCAGTTGCCGGCTTGGAGGCGCATTCGTCAAGTTTGCCCTCGGTCCCAGAGCACTCGACGGCGGCGAGGCTGATGGCCTTGGATTTGGGACCACAAACGTATTGGGAATCAACATCGACGCAGCCTTCCTCGACGACTTCGCCGTACAAGTATCCCATCTGCTTGCAAGCAACTTGTGCGGACTGCGCAGAGAACCCTGCAGACCCTCCGAGCTTGCAAACGGATCCCCAGCCACTCTTTGTGCGGAATTCCAATCGACCCTCACGGGAGAGCACTCCACTCTCCGAAAGCACCCTGACGCTTCCAGCAATGTTGTCGACTGCAGGATCGGGAAGAACGAGAAGGCTTTTGACTCATGCATGAGGATGAAGCACGTGATCAAGCGCTGCTCTTCAAACCCGCCTACCGGAGTCGGCCTCGTAGAGGAAGAAGGAAGAGCCTTTCATGCCGGGAGTAGTTGTCAAGGGCTCCGAGATCATTCCCTGATGGTTGTCGAGCGCCTCGTAAGTCGACACTCCGGGTACGTAGGACGCAACAACCGTTCCACCAGCTGAGCTGAGGACTCCGTCGAGAATTGCAGAGGCGCAAACCGAGGCGCTGGAAGGATGGAGAGATGCGCCCTGGAGGACAGCAAATTTCTCTGCCCCGCAGTTAGCCGGACACTTCACTTTCTGGATGAACAGTTCAGGGTCTGCAGGAACTCCAAACTTCATGTCCTCGGGGGCGTCATCGCACGCCGCTTGAATGACGGGAGGCTCTCCAAACGCTTTTGCGCCCTGTGATCGAACCAAAAGGGTATCGAGGGTAGCTCTCTGTCAAAAGCAGTACCCACAAAGCTTGCCTGGCATTTGCAAGACTGACCCTGTGGACCTTCACGCTTTTCGGATGCTTCCCACCGATCCAGGAGCGCACGGGAAACTCATATGCCTTTCCGCCCTGAGTCTGCAGTGCGGTAAAGGAGAGCACTCATTGGTCGTCAAAAGAGAAGAAAGCAAGTTGGACTGTGACCCTTAACGGTTTTTGTCGCGCCTCCCGCCGACCCGATTCGTGATCTGCTCGCAATAGAAGGGATCTAGCCTGTCGGAGTTGTAGATGAGGGTCACAGCTTCAAGCTCGCCCACATCAATGGAGCGGAATCTCGAAGTAGTTTGAGACCCTGCCAGAAATCCTTGGCGAAGCATTTTCGGACCACTGCACCATCAAGCGTGAAGGCCGACGCTCAAACGGATCGGCGGGTTGCTGGTGGCCAACAGAGAAAGAGAAGTCCACAGACCTTTTTCCGTCTGTTCCCTCCAGGCTGCAAAGAGCGAGACAATCGGCAAAGGGATTCCTCACACAGAGGCGTGACCTAAAGAAAGGCAAACGGAGTCGTGAACTAACGCGATGTCCACAGTCCCTTGGGTGCCAGCTTCCGGGCTCGTTCCTGTGAGCACAATGGCTGTGTAGACTTCGTTGCCAGACAGGCCATACTCGGTAGAAGGCTGAGACTCCGCTGCAAAGAGGAATAGGCATAAGTGTGACCACCCTTGGTTTGAACAGTTCGTTTTGTTTTCGAGTTTGTCAAGCTGACAGTTCAGAACGCCTTCGCAGTCGAAGTTCCAGAAGCGATAGTCCTGGTAGACGGTAATTTTCTTGCACTTCCAGTCCTTTGCCGTGTGGCTTCGCACAACGACGGATTGCAAACTCCCGAGATCGTTGTCGAAGATCGTAACGTGCTGCTTCGTTCCTCGATTGACAGACGCTACCTGCGTTCAATAGAGAGGACCAAAGATCCATTTTTGTCCCGCTTGCTTCGAGCCTCAAAAGAACCGGTCCAAGCGCTTACTTGGACATCATTCGAAGAGCCGGCTTCTCCGTTCAAGGCCAGAAAAATGTCGCAGTTTGAATCGTAACCGTTCCCAGCAACGCCAACAACTTCAATGGAGTACTCAACCTGCCGAATAGGACGAAAGATCGTGAGTAAAGCGTCTGCAATCGTAACGCCGAATCTACCGTCAGCGACAAACCGCATACTCATCCAAAGGGGAACACCATTGGGCGTTGGGCTTCCCAGGCTCCTCCTGCAGCAGGAATTTTCGAGGCAGCAAAAAAGGCGTCCACAAAAGTTCTTCTGCAGGGAAATGTTTCAAGAGCGTGCTTCGAACCTTGGCAATGCACCACTCGGGCTGGGCCTCAACAGAGGTGCAAGATAGACTTGCTAAGAGCAAAGCGAGGCAAGAGGCCTTCATCATGGCCTCAAAGGAAAGAAGCTTCGATGGAGTCTAACGCTCTTCGATGGAGTCGACGTTCAGTGACCAACGACGCGGCAATTCTTGATTGCCCGAAGAGCAGTCGATCGATCACCCGACACAATGAGGCTCTGGAATCAAAGTCACTGCCTTCGATTGCCGGCTGAATTGCAGGAGACTCTCGATCGAACTTTGGTGATTCGATCTGACACGAAATTTGGTTTTCAAGCTGGCGTTTTCGATTGCATGAATTAAGGCGATCGAAACTCGCGACGTGCATTTGTATTGCGTGCATAATTTTTTTGCGCGTATTGCATTTTTTAATTGTATCGCGATTTCGATACATTTAAATTAATTATTTTTTTAAAAAATTAATTTCAATTGATTTTTTATTCTTCTCAGACTGTATTGGACGGGATACACCCAACCAGTTGGGTGAGTGCCTCGGGGGGCTATTTAGGGGTCCGCTAATTGATGCACACCATCGGGGGCTTGGGCATATCTAAGTTGTATGCTGCCATGGGGCGGGGGCCACGGCAGCGAAGTATGCTTTTCGGGACCGCACGCGCGTCGTATATACATGTGCAACTCCGTGCGAGTTACTTGAGGGGCACGCATGTGCAAAGTAATTAAGGCATATGTGTGATCGTAGCTCTATGCGAGTTGCTTGAGGGGCACATTTTGGAACTCGGGTGACACTAGCCCACATCAAGGTTAGACAAAAGGTGCATGTCTCTCGTCAAAAACTGGAGAGCTGCAGTACTACTGGGAGCTAGAGAATTAGTCAATCAGGCAGACCCAGGAAGATGGGAAGGGGGCTGTGCAAGAAAGATGTAGCTAAGTTGTACGAAAATCTGCTGCGACATCATCGTGAGGAGTCACAACAAAAAAAAAGTGAATGCATGCATGCATGTATGCCCTTTTGTCTCTTAATATTTAGTGGACCGTGATAGAGACAGAACCGATCCCCCCCCCCCAAAAATGAAAAAATGCGTTATGCGAGTGCGTGCGATCTCAGGGCCTCTCGGCTGATCTCAGCAGAGCTGAGCTGCCCCCCGAGGCGATTGAGGAGGATTCAGCTGGAGCGAGCCATGCAGGGCCCGGCCGCGTGGCGGCGCACCCATGCAGATCATTACAGATCATATATATATATATATATATATGCACTCGGAAGATGACCGATGTAGACGGAGGGAAAGAATTCGCTAGATCCTCGACTCGAGCTTGAATGGAAGTATTATGAAACTCACATGTGTTGCGAGTACGCGGAAGCCACCGATAACGACCGACAGACCCTCCACAAGTCTCCATTTGCATGTCGGCAAACTGCCTTCTTGAAGCGCTTCAGTTTTGCCACAGGAGACGGACAAAATACAAAATGGAAAGCTGCACCTCCGAGAACGTTGATGGCTTCGTCGTCCGGGTTCAGCACCGGCTCTATGGTGCAGACAGAGGCACTGAGGACGAGGACTGTGTAGATCCGAACCTCTTTGACGACGAATATGACCTCGCGGCTGCCACAGGATTCACTCGTGTGTGGGCAGGAAGCCGAGTCATGCTTGATTTCCTGAAGGAAAGCTCCCGTCCATCTTTGACAAACAAGAAGGTTCTGGATCTTGGCAGTGGAGCCGGTAGGTAAATTTCGCAGGCAGGTGCCGACAGAGCGCCTTTTTCAACCAATGAGATTGGCACGAAGAAGTATAACGGCGACGATGACTTCAATGCGACCACCCTCACACAGTTACAGTTAGAGAAGTCAAGATGTAGCACTGCAGACAGCCCGACAGGTCGAAAGATCGGAAGCCATTGAGTGATGCACGTGTTTATCCTCCAAGGCTCCGTAAGACAGGTTACCGGAAGTACCATAATTTCAAACAGGTATTTGGCGCATGGTTCGTGAAAAGAGACAAAATAAGGTTTGTTTCGTTCGCTGGTCTACTGTTCGCTCGTAGCCAGCGGGCTGGCACACACACACACACACACACACACACACACACACACACACACACACACACGCGCGCGCGCGCGCGCGCGCGCAGAGAGAGAGAGAGAGAGAGACAGAGAGAGAGAGAGAGCGCAGAGAAGACCGGGAGGCGCTGAAAGACCGACCCAGAAGAGCGACACGGAGGAAGAGAGACAGAGACGGAGAAGGGGAAAAGGACGGGCAGTCGGACGAAATAGTTTCTATAAGTATGCAGACGCATGTACACGTCTTCTTGCGTCTGTGCATGAATCTGTTGTTCGGCCACAGAGACAACACATGCAGAAAACAGTTCAACTGAAAAGTTTGAAGGAATTGATTCCCCCCCCCCTCTTTTTTTCCCACTTTTTTTCCTGCATATTCAGACCTACGCCCACGGAATGGCTCTCAGGCCTGCACGAGATGACAAACGCCAACACAGACAGACAGAACTCAGATACACGCACGTGCAGACAGATGGTCAGAAATGGAGAGACAGTCAAAGTAAGGACACTGGAAGCTAAAAGAGGTCGATGGAAAGAGATAAAAGAATCAAAGCTGAGATCTGCATTCATTTCTGCAGACATTGAAGATTCAGACAGAGGCAGAAAAAGAAAAAATGCAGGCAGACCATCAGAACGAGAAACAATGGAGAGACCTGTAGTGTTGAAGGCACAGAGACAAACGGAAATCGGGAGAGGAAGAATCAAATGCACAAGGGAGAGGGAGAGAGAAGGAAAGAAAGAACCAACAAAAGAGAAGAAAGATGGAAGAGAGAGAGGAAGAAAGCCTCAGAACGACACCAGGAAGGGCAAAAAACGAACAGCAGATCAGACAGGGGAGTGCGGAGGCGGGTCATTTGACAGGCCAACATACTTCTTGGACTAGTGAGACACGCTTTGTACGGCCAGCACTTCCCTGGCCTTTTTTCTCTTGCCCGCTTGCAAACATGCCAGGTCTGTTCTGTGCAGTGTAAGTGTCAGGTTTCAAAGAGACTGTGACCGCAGTGGATATTTGTTGCCGTGAAGGCCGGTGTCTTGTAAGCGTGTCAGGTGCGTGGTGCTCAGCATGAGCAAAGCCATGGGTAATTTTTCATCTTGAAAACAAAAATGTGGTGCAGGCTTGCTGGGGCTGTGTTGCGCAGCGATGGGGAGCAGCGTGTTGATGACGGACGTGAAGCCGGTGGTTGAGGACATTCTTCGTGTCAACCTAGAGGCAAATTCAGGAACGGAGGGAGAACGGGAACTCCAAGAGGAAGGGGGGTCCTATGCCGCTGCTTGTCCTTCTTCGAGTGGGGCAATGGGACGGTCAGAGCAGACTTGCGGTGCGAAAGCAGCATGGCCGGGTGCAGTTGCCGTCGGTTCCGGATCAGCGTTAGCCCTTCCTTTGGATTGGAAGAAGGACGTGCGCGAGCAAGTGGCCTCTTTCAGTGATTTGAAGGCGGCAGACTTTGCGTCGGTCGAAACGATTCTGGCCGCAGAATGCGTCTGGCTCAAGGAGCTTCTGCAACCTTTTGTTCGCACATTGAAATCCCTTTTGATGCTCTGCGAAAATGCTCCTCTGTGTTTGGTTTCCTTCGTTGAGCGGGGCCGAGAAGGGTCTGAGACATTTACCACGCGAGCAGAGTTTTTGACGGCACTGACAGACGCTGGTTGCACGACGTCACTTGAGTGGACGGGGGAGGTTGAAGAACCGGACGACTGTCATAGTGAAGTCCAAGGGGAATCTGATCAGAGAGGATCTGCTGATGATATCGATGATCCAATGCCAGAAAAAGCAAAAAAGAAAATTCACGTTGACCGCGTGGAAATCTTTCGAGTGGGCCTTGAAAGTATTCAAAGCAATCCGAGTCGTTGACTCACTGTGAGTCACTGATATGTCATCTGACAGAGGAAGTATTGCTGCACTATTCCATCTTTCTGTGGCACCTTCTTATATAAGGTTTTAACGTTTTCTTGAAATTTCTTTCGCGAGTTCGATTCTAGCGCTAGTTCTATATAGCGAGTACATGGTGGTTAAATGTTGTTTAGTATGTTTTAATTGCGTGAATAACTAAATGAATAAACAATTGTTATTTAAATGTTGACACGTTTAAGTTAATTTGTTTTTATACTTAATATACTATTGATTCTTTCAATTTCTTTTTTATTATGTCATAATTAAAGATAAATGAATGTTGTTATATACCTCTGTACAACTGTTCTTTTTATGATATGAATAGACACGAATCGCTGTTGCAAGGTGTTGCACAATGCTGTAAAATCTTAATCATGGTCATCAATTATAATGATTTGTCGTTAAAAAAATAAATTTAAGTAAATAAATTCAGTCTACAAATATAAATCCACAAACCGTTTCTTTTTTTTTTTAATTAAAAAACAATGAAATTTGTGTATCCTCTAAATACTCCCAAATTAAAGACAACATTCAAGTTACGTTGCAAGTCGACTAAAGTTGACACATGACTTAGCAGTGGCTAGCACCTGACAGTGCAAGTGAACCGAAAGAAAACCGAAACATTAATTGAATTTAATCTTAATTCTTAAAAAAAAAAGTATAACTTTGAATCTTAGGACATGAGTGTGACTGACCAGCTATTAAATACTAGACTATTACTAGTTACTAGACTCGTTATACATCTAGTTATACGTACATCTAGCTATATATATAGTTGATTAATTCTAGTTGAATTTAAGTTGATTCATTCATTCAACATTAAGTGCAGTATTAAATGCCTTTTCGCTATATACACAGCCGTACCTGGAAATTGAAATCATGTTATGAGGATAAGTTGAATAATACGTGGTTTTCCTTTACCTAGTCCTTTACTCTGCCCCTATACACATTCCTAAACGTCCTAGTAGATCCTAGAGTAGATCTCTCACAGGTTTTTTTGCCTGCTTGTTTTGCTATGCTTTGCTGTGTAACCTGTGTTTTTCTATTCTTGTTTCGGGTAACATATGTTGAGTCCCTTCAAGCTAGCTTTCAGGTATTCTGCTTTGAGGCTGCTCATTAGCCTGCTCATTCCTCATTCAGCTTGACCGTGCATGTGTCGCCGGTGTCGGACAACGAATTTCGGCCGATCTTCTTTCTTTTTCACTATCTACTGGGATACCTGTGGGTCCTCCTCTTCCCAACCAAAGTGCCCGGCCAAAACTTGGGCACCAGAATACCAAATCCATTAACTACTTACTATTTCTCAGCTTCACAGGCCAAGATCAAAGTTTTCGTCATCGTCCTCTTCTTCCTCCCCGTTTTCCTCCGCTTCCTCTGTGAGCCTAGTCAAGTTGTAGTCGGTCATCTCCATCTCCCCTCCATAGAACCCCTCCCGGTCCAAACCCATTTCATCGTCGTCAAAGAAACCGAAAGTGGTCTCTCCTCCATAGCTCTGTACTCCTCCAGCCTGATGATTGTCGTCGGAATCGGAGTCGTCTTCCCTTTGCACTTCCCTTTCTGTCTCTTCAACTTCAAAACCCGTCCCCCCTCCCTTCCCCTCAACCTGAAGCGACGACCCCGTCCCATCGAAGGGGTCCACGCCTGCCATATCGCCCCCTCTCGACAGGCCCCCACCGTTCCCCTCCGAATGGCCTGTCTCTTCCCCCCTCGTCTCCCCGTCTCCCTCTTCCCCCCGCCTGACTACAGCACCTCCGCCACCCCCCTCAATTCCTTCTTCCCCGTCTTCTTCATCTTCGTCCTCATCCCCAAATAAATCTTCTGCAGACAAAAACGTTTTGCCCCCCGACTGCTCTGCCTTTACGCTCTGGCCCGGATCCTCCTGCTTGACCTTGGAAGACGGCACTTCATTTGCGTTGTCCTCCTCCTCTGCCGTCTCCCCTGTTGTCATGTTCAGAGACACCCCGCGGCGTTTCAAGAGCCTCGACGCACACTTCTGGACGACACCAGATTCATCCAGGCCAGCAAACAGGTTTTCTGCACTCACGAAAAAGGCCGAGTACGAATTGCTTTTTCAACAGAAGAGGCTCAGAGACAAAGATGTGTAGAGAAAGCAATACAATTCACAGTGAGATAAAATGAGCTGCAACTTCTTCCTTCTACCACGAAAGTCGTTTTGGATCGTTCTCTTTTTCCGCGCTTTTACTGCCTCTGGCAAGGAGAGCATGCAAACAGACAGGCCAAGGAAAATTAAGTAGGAGAAGGCGAAGAAACGGAAGAATTGTGACCACCGATCGATCAATCTGCAGGCCAATGCGCTCACAGGAAAGCAACCAAGAGAAGCAGAACAAATGAATGCGCTGATGACATCTGTTCTTGAATGCACGACCTGACTGCCAACACTCCCCCCTCTTCTTGCTTCGGATACGAAAAGAGGAAAATGAGTGGCAAAACACTTGGGTCAAAGCGCTGAAACAGAGCCACCAGGAAACCGCATATGGGCGCATTCCTCCCCTTCTGCACAATGAGTGCCTGTCGAAGCGAGAAAACAAAAACGCTAACTTGCACTTGAAATTTCTCTCTTTACCTCTTTCTTGCGAGGGCGGGGCACAGGCAAGACGAAATCACTCGTTATACTAGAATCATCAGAAGAATTACTAGAAGAGTTAAAGAAGAAAGAGGAAGACATTCTCTCCTTACCCGCGCTGCCTGCATTCTGAATCCACTTGGAAATAGAAACCCATTGGACGTCTGTCGGCCTCTCCTCTCTTCGCTCCGGGGTGTCGACAACAGGGAAAACGTTTTCGGGCGGACGCCTGCAGGCAAAGAAGCAAAAATGCATGAAGCCAAGAACATAGACTCTCATATACGATGGGAAAACTCTTTAGGCGGATGCCTGCAGGCATAGAAAGAAGCCATGTAGTGGGGGCAAAGTGAGCTTATTGCCATCGTCATACTTCCCTCCCACAATGCTCTCTCTCTCTCTCTCTCTCTCTCTCTCTCTCTTGCGGGAGGGAAGGAAGCCTCCACCCCTCCATCTAGTCCGTGTATCCATTCAGGCAGGGTACGCTCGACCCTTCCTGTGGACGTGGCGTGTGACCCCTCTTTCTCACTATGTCAATACCAATGAAAGAGCGGACGCACGCCTGCTAGCTCGCCTGTCGATTCAAAGTTTGCACTTATATGGTTGAAAACCCGAAGGGAGGGGAGCAGTATTCCCCTTTTTATTCTCTCTGATTTGATCCCGTCCGCTTTTTCAACTTCGCTTCCGCTGAGTGCGTTCTCTCTTATCCTCCTGACCAGTTCACAATGCCAGCACACAAAAGCCACAGGTCGTTCACCTGAAGAAAAAAGCACGAGGGAAAGAGGGCAAGCGAAAACAAAAGAGATCGTCTGCCGGAATTTCTCAGCAACGACAGCTTCTTCCTGATCTTCAATTTCTTTGTTGAGGGAGTGGTAAGAAGGCAAAGGAAAATTCTGGGCCGGAAGGGGGCTGCAGTGAAGAGCCCGTGTGCAAGAGCACGCAAGAGGGAAAAGAAGAAAACAAATCGAAGCTCTCAAATCATTTCAACGCACTTCAGGGGCGCGACGCAACATAGAGAGAACGAAAGAGGGCAACAGGACATTCGTTGACCCTGCCGCCCTCTTTCCACGGCCCGTGTGCCTGACGTACGGTCTGTTCCTGTGTCTGTTTGACTGTCCCACCACCGTGATTCTTGACCAAAGTGACTAACTCTCTGTGTCTAACTGACTGCCTGCATGCTTCTTTTTCTTCTCGAGGTTTCCCTCACTTCCATATCCTTTTTTTCTTTCTTTTTACTTTCATTCAACGCGGAATGCTCCTGAAGTTTGTCGTCTTATCCTTTCCGATATTTTCTTTTTCTTTGTCCCGAGACTCCTCCTCTTTTTCCATCTGTCTCTCGGCGTGTTCCTTTTCTTCAATTTCGTCTGCTGCAAACTTCATTCGATTCAGACTCCTGCAATGTGATGCTGTGAGAGAACGAAGGAAGCAACCTAAAAGAGAAGAAACCAAACAAGAAACGATGGTAACTGACGGACTGACACAGAAGAGGCTCCTCTGCCGTGCTTGCATATACTTTGCAGTTCCTGCGGGCATGACGCCGATATCTGAGCGTTGAATGAAACAGATCTATCAATAGGATCATGGAAGGTGGTCATGATTCTTGCATGCACTGTTTCCCCCTGGAGATAGAAAAAGTTGCCTGACCTACCGTACATGGATACAACGAGGGATCTCGTCGTGACGAAAAGGGTCATTGTTGTCTTGCTCTTTTGCTTTTTTGTTACATTGTAAAAGGCCTTCCCCTCCAAAGCTGTGAAGAAGAAAACACACACAGACAGACCTTTGATGGGTGCGACGAGGTGAGTCGTCTTAGGTGACAAGCCCTCTTCCAACACAGCGCCCAGACGAGACGCCGTTCTGGGTCCAGTGTGAGAGAGAGGAGAGAGCAAAGAAAGGGGGGGAGAAAGACGAAGACCGCTGTTAGAAGTAGATGAGAGCAAGGTCCGAATAAACAAAGAGCATGTGACCCAAAACACCAGAAGAGAGGCACGTACGAAGAAACTATGCAAAGACGGGGGGGAGAGGTCGCTGACGCTGGAGAGACACAGATCGACGCTAACTTCCAGTCAGAGCCCTCTCTGTGAGTCAAAACGAATCATTAGTGGTAAAAGCACAAAAAGAATGGAGGCAGACCGACAGACATGCAGTCCGAGGCACTGACTTTCCCAGCGTGTGTTGTGCGAAAGTGAACCTGCGGGTCCCTGGCGCTGCCTGTGGGATGAGGTGTGAGTGGGTGACCACCACACCTGCATGAGAAAAAGGGGAGCGTTCAGTTAAGAATACGAAGAGGAGTACTAGCAGAAAAATTGAAACCAGGAGAGAGAAGAAAAAGAAAATAAAAGAAAGAGATGCAGAAAGAGACAGAGCGAGAAAGGCAGGCTGGCGTGCAGGCAGGAAAGGGAAAGCTCGGGGTCTCACCATCCAAATCGGAAAAGACAGCAGACCGCCCAACCAACAGGCAAATCGGCAAACAATACAAACAGACCGTACGGGCCGTTCCATTTTTAATCTGTTCCTCGGTCTCTGACTCTCCTTTCCCTTTTGCTGGTCACCAAAAAAGAACTGTTTTCAGAATAAAGTGAGATAAAAGGAGGTCAATAGAACGTACGACTGGCCAACCTTGCATGGCACATCGTCGCACTGTCGCCAAAACATCCTGCATCGACAAGGCAAGAAAGAAAAAAAAAGAAAAAAGAAAAGAAATAAAAAGAAAGGTTTGGTGAGGTCGCCTGTCTGATGTCCAAAAAGAACACAGGGGTGGGGGGTGAAAGAGGAATCAACTTCTTCCTTCTCCACTTTCCTTCTGTTCTCTGGAGGCCTTCCCTTTTCCGTTCTTGATTGAGATGCTTCGTTCACTTTCGACATTTCCTGTTCTGCTGCTTTCTGCCCTTTTTCCCCCTTATCTCAGTCTTTCTCCCTCTTCTCTCTTCCCTCTGCCTACCTCTGTCACGCTTGGTCTGCTTTCAGAGGCACGAAGCATCAGATTATTCAGTCTGACAGCGACTGGTGATACTCGCAAGAGGAGTCATGAAGATCGCTCGGTGGTGAAAAGGAAATCTAGACTTAAAATTTTAAGTGCAGAAATATTGATTTCTTTTTTCTTGCGAGTTCAGTGAAGACTACGGACGGACCCCAACATTTGGTACTGGAGGCGGAGCGGTCTCCTCAACCTCCTCAGTGGATAGTGTTGCTCCAACCGCAGCCGTGCGCCTTGTCCGTTCCTTCAACCTTCTTTCCTGCCTCTCGGAGTTACGTTGATCCGCAGTTTTGGGTTTTGAGGAATGGGGACTGGAAGCGCCTTTCTGATCCTTTTTCTCCTCTTTGATGTGTACTTTCTTATCTTCTCCCTTCTCCTTCTTAGTGTCTGCTCCTTTGTCCTCTTCTTTCGTCTTCTTGGTGCCTTTTCTGTCCTCTTCTTCGTCCTTCTCCTTTTCACCCTCTCTGTCCTCCTCCTCTTTCGTTTTCGCTTTTTCCTGCGGAGTGGCGTCCCCATCTTCTTCTTTTTCGTCCACTTCGCGCCCTTCGTCCTCTTCTTCTTTGACACCTGTATCTCGTCCAGAAGAAGAAAACATCCCACCCCCACCTCTGTTTTGAACCACCTCTCTGGTCTTGTCCAGAGTCCCAAAAAAACATCTGTGCAAGCTTTCAAGGAGAGGCATCAACACTGGTAACTGCAGGTCCGTGTCCTTGAGACTTTCACGGAGACCTGGGATGGCAGCGCGAGAAGCATCCTCCGTGACGAAAGACAACAACTCAGAGACGGAAAAAGATTCTTTCGCTTCATTTGTTTTTGTGTTCTCTTTCACATCAACACCCGCTCCCTCTGCCTGCCTCTGCACCTTCCGGTCTGCTTCCAATGAAGAGGCACTCCTTCCTTCTTTTTCACCCCCATCATCCCCTCCACCTTCCTTTTCCTCAGGGGCCTTTCTCTTCTCCCCTCTTCGATTCGTCTCGCCAGTACTGCTAGAAGAGGAAGAGAACGAAGAGGAGGGTGCGGGGATGGTTCCTCCAGGCGCTGGAAGTCCTGGGAGAAATGTGTACCGGTGGACCTGAAGGAGAGGAGAAGGGGGGCGGGGGCAGATGCACTTTTTTCTCTTCTTCTCACCTTATTTATCGCCCCCCCCTCTCTTAGGCACAAGTGGCAAGATCGGAACACACGAAGAACAGAAACAGAGAATCGACCCGGCCGCTTACAGAAAAATACAAATGCGGTGCCTCCTTTCGTGACTCTTAAAGGCACTTTTTGGTACAGATCATCAGGAAAGGCTTCACAAGATGCCCACTATCGTCCCTCTCGCCCACTGCGAAAACGAGGGCAGCCCAGAAAATTTTTCATTGATAAAAAAAAACATTCTTGTGTGCATGTGGTTTTGCTGACCTGCACAAGGCTGTCACAATCCGGCCAGACATCATCCCTGTCGTCCACCACCAGAGCCAGAGAGTGCTCCTGAGGGAAGACCACCGCCAGGCTCTTGGACATTCGAGACTCGCAGGTGTGTCTTCTGGTGAACACCCGGTTCCCGAAGAAGAGACGGCGGGGATCCAGAATGTCCAGAGCCTGCGAGAGAAGCAACAGTACGAACAGAATATGTGCCCTGTTTCTATGGAAAATGCAATTTGAAGAATACCACAGACTCTCGAAACAACAGTCACGAAAAGAGTGCTGAGCCCAACAGCGGAGCAAAGAGACCCAAGAGAGACGAACAGGCACATGCAAAGTTTGACTCAACGAACGGACGCCAAACGCCAAAAGACAGCTCTGCTTCCTTCACTTCTGCGCGGATGAGATATTGATATGTTGCCTGTGTGGGATACAAGCAGAGGATAAAGAGCATGGAGATAAAACGAATTGTTAGCCCTCCTGAGAATCCTGTCAACTTGTTCTTGATCCATGCATCACTCTTGGTTGTACGCAATCTTCAAGTACAATGCATGAATTTTAGTTCTTCGATTGAAGAAGCTTGCCTAAAATTGCGCGCTCACACTTCCTCCTCTTCTGATCTTCACACAGACGGACGCTATTCAGCTCTCATCCAAGTGCATACCAGCGCCCCCTCCGGCTGACTACTTGTTTTCTCACCCCCCCGAGCTACATGATCTCTCCATCCACCCACTGACGGACATGCGCAGTTTCATATTCTGTGCACGTACATGACGCATCGACATCGGCATACTGTACCACTAACTGACCGCCTGTGCGTAGTCCCAGGTGCCCTGCGTGTACATAAAGAGCTCAAACGAGACAGAAGCCCTCCGAAGGAAAGAGAAGACATGTGGTCTCAGCTTCACATACAAAGTGGATGTTGGTACCACGACTCTTCTTCCCAGTGCAGCTGTGCGGACTGAGGGATCCTTTACGGCAATGCGAAAAACTCCCGTTTCCAGTCCCTCCACAATCCGTTCTTTCTCTGCCTCCTCCAGAAACAAATTCGCAACACTCCCGAGAGAGGAAGAAGACGAAGAGGAGGAAGAGGAAGAAGAAGAGGCAGCTGAGGAAGAGTTTTTCTTTTCCCACTCCGTCACAGCTGCCGCAAGAATTTCGTCCCCATAAATTGACTTTTCTCTCTTCATCATCTCCTGGGTGAGGTCCCTCCCGCTCTTCTTTCCGGGAGCTAGAATGGAGATACCTGAGAGAAAAAAAGAAAATGGCAGGCACACCCCCATGCAGCGCGTGAAAGATCAAATAAGCGAGATACCTGAGAGAAGAAATTGTATGGTCGGATGAGTCCATTCCAATGGAGAAAGAAACCAACAAACAGCAAGGCAGATGATGGTGAGAGAAAGAAGGCGAAAAGGAGGGGCTGGAAGAGAGAAGAGAGAAAAGAAAGAAACACCCAAATAAAGGAGTAGAGAAAGCCGGTCAGCGAAAAAATAACAAGGGTCAGAACCGGAATATCTCAAAAAAGACGCGTCCAAGAGCTTCCTCTCCCCACACACCCCTTTATACTCCCACTTGACGCTACCCCTTTACCTTTTTCTTTCTTCGCACCCACCTGCACGAAGTTGATCCTCGCTGGGAGGCATCACGGACGCGTGCACGAGCGTGTTATCCAAATCAAGAACCTGCACAAACACAAGTGATGAGCATTCTCCGACTCTTCTCCTTCCAACAGGGCCTCTTCTCCTTCTCCCAAAAGATCTCAGGGGAATTAAGAGAGGGAGAGCGGGAGAGCCATGCATACGTCTGGACCGGGCAACAAAAGGAAAAGAAAAGAAAAGAGAAGGACAGGGAGCTGAGGTGAATAAGTGACTCTTCGGCAAAGAGGCAGACAGGAATGCCGATCCACCAACCGACAGACCAGACAGAGGCGCCTCTTAGAGAGAAGAGACTCCAGACGCTCATTCCACTTCTTGTTGGCATACTGCACACAACACACATGCACACACACACACGCACACACACACACACACACACACACACACACACACACACACACACACACA